>JASPKZ010010131.1:0-84710 GCA_030220185.1 Diploptera punctata
TTGAATCTATACTTTTGTCTAATAAAGTCCTACTAATCAAGTCTACTATATATATATATATATATAGGCCCTATATATATATATATATATATATATATATATATAATACACATATTATATTGCAGATTTTCGCGGATATAATTATGAATATGAAAGTTTTCTTGATAATGATATCATCATTCCTTGATAATTGGATGTGGGATCATACCGAAACGTCGGAATCAGTGGCCAGAGGCCGAAATTGATTCCAAGACGCGGAATACCCAAAACAACTTTCATATATATATATATATATATATATATATACATGCATACATACATACATGCATACATACATACATACTACTACATACATACATACATACATACATACATACATACATATTATTATTCGTTATTTGTTCATGGTTATTTTGAAGTTTTTGTCCGGATTGTTTTGTTTTATTCGTTTATTCGGATAGTTCAATAATACACATCTCGGAAGTAGAGTGAACTTAATTTATCTTCGGTTACAATTGGCTGCACGATCCGTTCTTTACTAAAGTCATGACTCATGAGGGAAGTAACAACATGATTGAAGTGAACTGTCCGAATTCTACTGAGCTGAGACACATTGTAAATTATTTCGGTGTCTGTTAATCTTAATCCATTGCATTGACAATAAATGTGCTTTCTGTACTACTTTGGAATTAATTAACTTCCTAACTTACTGTGAGGAACTACTGTCATCATCATCATCATCACTCCAGGATTAGGCAATTGCCCGTTCCGACTTCATAATGCATCAGCCCAACGTCTTCTAGGTCTTCCAACATCATGCCTTCCTCTTGCTTGATAATTTCTTGCTAACAATGGATATCTCTCCTTACTTATTCCATCCATATGATCAATCCATTTCTGTCTGTAATTCGTGACTTTATCCAATAAAGGCTGTACTTTCAATTCTTCTCTTATGTCCTCATTTCTTATTCTATCAAGTCTTGTACATCCTTTCACTTGTCTTAGGAACCGCATCTCTGCCGTCTGTATACTATCCTTCTGTCTTTTCACTGGAGCCCAAGTTTCACATCCATACAATATTGTGGGAACCGCCATAACATTATACATTTTTATCTTGGTTTCTTTTCTAATTTTATTTTTGAATGTTCTCTGTATTGTTCCACACACCGTTTGAAATTTATTTATTTTGGAGTCAATATCTCTTTCCACATTGTAGCCAACATCACAGCCCAAATATTTGAAACTAGACACCTGTTCTATACTTTGATTTTCTAAAATAATTTTGGATCTCACTGGATCTCTTCCTCTAAAAGCCATGGTCTTCGTTTTCTTTACATAAATCTTTAGATGGTATAATTTACATATTTCATTTAATGCATGCATTGATTTCTGTAAGTCGTCTTCATTTTTCTGTATTATGATTACATCGTCAGCAATAGAAGATTATTTATAGCACACTTTATTATCCATTCTTATTCCTGGATTTACTAAAACTTTCCATTTATTTAAAATGTCGTCTATATATATATTAAACAAAGTGGGTGATAAACTACATCCTTGTCGTAATCCAGTATTTGTTTTGATTGCATCTGTTCTTTTGAATCCGGTATCTATAATAATATTTGTCTCTTCATATAATTTCTTTATTGTTTCAACAAGGCACAGCGGGTATCCTTTCATTCGTAATATTTCCCATAATTTTTTTCTGTTTACTCGATCGAAGGCCTTATCCAAATCTATAAATCCTATGTGAGTTTCTAAGTTATGTTCTTCTTCTCTTTTCTATGAGTTGTTTCAATGTAAAGACATTGTCTATACATGACCTTCCCTTTCTGAATCCACTTTTATTTTCACTTACTATTACTTCTGTTATGTTTCTCAATCTATTATTTATTATTTTCATATATATCTTGTAGCCAGTATTCATTAAGCTAATCCCTCTGTAATTCTCGCAATTTCTCCGGTCTCCTGTTTTGAATATATTCTTCACAATTGCTGTTTTCCAAGCGGTTGGAATCCCATAGGTATGCCAACATATATGAATTAGATGAAGTATTCGTAGTTTACACAATATTCCACTATATTTGACTAACTCCATATTTATATTATCTAATCCTGTTGCTTTCCTATTCTTAGTGGTTTTCAAAGCCATTTCTAATTCATTTATGTCTATTACATCAATATTTTCCACTTTTATTTCTTCCTCATTGTTCTCTTTTCCTTCAATTTCCTCCTTTTTCCAAAGTTTTTCATTATGTTGGATCCATTCTCAGTCTGATTTAGATGTTTCACTAATTTATAACCTATTTCTTGTCTTCCATACATATCATGTTCTACTGAGCTTATACATTTATCCCATGACTCCTGATGGGCTTTTCTTATAATGCTTTTAGCAATTCTCCTTTTCATTTTATATTCTTCATAAGATTCTTCTGTTTTCAGTCGTAAGTATGTATGATATGCTTTTTGTTTTTCATTTACTGCATTTTGTATATTCGCATTCCAAGTTCTCAAACCCTTCCTATTTCTTATTCTATTTTTCTTTCCTAATATCTCATTTGCTGTTTTATGTATTACATTTGATATATTTTCCCATTCAATATTTATATCTTCTGACGTCGCTATCTCTGATATATATTTATTCATTCTGCTTTCATAATGTTGTCTAATACTTTGATCTTGTAATAAATATACTTTATATACTTCTTTTTTGGTTTCTTTTGTTCTTTGTTATTTTTCCGCCATTTAGCTATTATATTTTTATTTTAGTTATCACGAGATAGTGATCAGAGTATATATCGCTGCCTCTATGTTCTCTCACATCTTTTACCAAGGCTCCTAGCTTGTTGTTTACGACTAAATAGTCAATTATTGATCTTGAGTTATATCCACTTCTTGTATATTTTATGTATGTCCTTTTTTCGGAAATAGGTATTCATTATTTTTAATTGATTATAGGCGGAAAACTGTCTCAAATCCTGTCCATTATCATTTATTGTTATTTCTCCATTATATCCTATTACATTAGGTATAGGGACATTGCCTACTCTGGCATTTATGTCTCCACTTATTATTAAATGATGATCTTTTGTATATTTATCAACTAATTTTTGTCATGTTTTATAAACATTTTTTGTTTCTTCTTTCTTACCTTCCTCTGGGGCATACACAGCAATTATCATCATATATCCTCTTTCAATTTTAAATCTGGCTATCAGGATTCTTTCATTTATAAACTCATAGCTATTCAATTTGTTCTTCCATTTTTAATCTATTAAAATTGCTACTCCACACTGCGCTCTTGTTGTCTGTTCTACTCCGCTATACAACATAGTATAGTGTTTTAAGTCCTTTGTTCCTTTTAGTTTCTTTTTTGTTTCTGTTATTGTTGCTATATTTATTTCTTTTTTCTTTAATTCTCTTTCTAATTCTTCTTCTTTTGTATTTATTCCCCTTACGTTCCAATTTCCTAATTTCAAAATGTCCTTTATTCCAAATCGTATCCTTTTATCTTGCTTGGGTCGGTTCCTTTTATGACAATCCAGCTGATTTCCATTTCCAGTAAGATAAATGTCTCCTGGAAGCGTTACGAGCGCTTCGCAGGACAAGGATGGTGGAAGGGCTGCTTCCTCTGAGCCTCCAAACATGCTCCTCTGGGTATCCACCCCCCAAGAGAGGGCTGCTTCTTCCGCTCTTCAAGCCCTACAAGTTTAGCTGTGCTATTCCATGTCGCTCTGTTGACCGTTGAAGACTTGACGAAAATGTGGCCCCCCATTATGGATACAGACGCCATTTCTTCGTTGTGAGCTATACTTAGTTCCCCTCGCCTCTTACCCACCAGCAAGATTAACCTAAGTCAAATCTTCCCCAGTAAAGTCGTCTGGTTCATCGGGTACTAAGCCCCCCCCACCACGTCAAGGTGATAGCTCCTGGGTTAATTCCATGAATATACTATAGTTCGTGAAATTTAAGTATGTGATTGACGCATATAAATCTAATTTAATTTTAATGCCAAAAGTATTTCTCACTACACTATTTGTTAAAGAGTTGACTGTCAACATTGACGTATTTCCATAGAACTAGAAAATATAATATTACTATTTTCCTAATAATTTGATTTGAGAATAAAGTTCTTAGGAAAATTTTTGGACCAAAGAGAGATGAACAGACAGGTGAATAGAGAAGACTTACATACAGTGAACTATATGGTCTTTATAGGAAGCCAGATATAATGAGAACAGTTAAGTTTCGTAGACTGCGATAGGCAGAACATGTGGCACGAATGGGAAATGAATGACGTGCATGAAAGCTTCTTGTAGAAAAATCAGAATGAGGTTTGAGAATAACATTAACTATGATTTGAGAGAAGTAGATTATACAGGAAATGATTGGAAAACATTAGCTCAAGATAGGGATGTATGGAGAGCTTATATCCTTGCAGGCCATGAATCTACGGGTTCGATAGTTCCAGTGAGTTAGTTAGTTCATTCATGTAACTTCAAAGAGATATTTATTTTTTCTCCCTAAGTATCAAAAACTACATTTTTACATAATCTACTCCTTGATATTAAATAAAAAACATACATATACGCTGATAATTGTTACTAAATGCTCACGCCTAGAGACCACAGAAGCTGTGTAAAATGAAATAGTATTATTGATATCATGTTCTCGAAGGACTTTTAATACAAATGAAGATAAACAGTTTCTATGGTCTGAGTAGTATTTTAATACCTTGTTTTTGCAATAAGATTTCTACAACTAATGTTGATAGAGATATGATGATATGCGGGGTGGCAAGGCGGTTGGAATTTGTCTATTATTGGGTGTATTTTAGTGCTAACAGCAAAGAAAATATTTACCTTTTTTCTCAACATGAAGGTAGCCATGACGCCCTTGTTCGCAAAAATAAATAAAGGTTAAATTCCGCAAATCACATCACATAGACAATATCGCAAAACATTTCATTTTAAAGAGGAAGAAGTGGGAATCCTATACAGAAACCGCATTTCAGTACATGTAGATTTCTAAGTGCAGCTTCCGTAAAACATGGCGGCCGATAGAGCGATTTTTAAATAAAGGCTTTCATGTAAATCGTAATGTTTAGCTGTTGAATCATGTTAATTTTTTGACAATATCTCCACGTTTTATTGCAATAGCATGGGCCGAGTTTCCCTAAGAAAAATAAAAAAAAGAATGCTGCTAGAGCAATTTTTAAATTTGGGTTCCATATTAACCTCCACTCTTAATGGTCCGATTTTTTTGGTTAAAGGATTCATTTGTTTTTTAATTCATTGTTATTTATTGAGTTTTGTTCTGAACAAATGCGGCCACTAGAGTGTTAACGCACACATACACACACACACACACACACACACACACAGACACACACACACACACACGTGTATATATATATATATATGTGTGTGTGTGTGTGTGTATATCTTGCATATAAAAATTAATGGTTGTTTGTTAGTATGTTTGTTTGTTTGTTCGTACTTTATGCGCGGCCATACCGTTGATTCGATTGTGATGGAGTTTTTGCAAAATGTTCAGGAGATTACCGGGATGAACATAGGCTATAAGAGAGTTGTGATACTCAACTTCTACACCCTTAAAAAGTCGCTCTTTGTAGTGGAAAACGTGAAAAAAGTAGCTCTTTGGATGTTTAAATAGCTTACGCTGCCTAAACCATAAGAAATACACAAAATTAATGTACACAGAATTGCTCATTTCAAAAAGCTCTACAAAAAAGTCCGTGACAGCATATGTTTATCTCTTACGGATAACTCACAAAAACCATTGTTGTCTTTCATTGATACCAAGAGTCCCTTATCTCTTACGGATAACTCACAATAACCATTCTTGTCTTTCATTGATATCAAGAGTCTCGCGCCGTAGCCGAGTGGAAAAGTCAAGAAGTCTTGGCGCAGAACTACGGGACTTGCGCTGGTTCGAGTCTCTAAGGAGAAAGAAATTTTTCTCATGAAATGTCGGCCAGTATTGGACCGATAGACAGTAGGTCAGAAATGAAATCTAGCTGAAAAAAAACTGTTTTTACTCGCTCTCATCAATTTATCTTTTTTTTCACTCTAATACAATTGTTATATGACGGTTCTTAACTTATCTGCAAAGGAGGATACAATTCGAATGTTCATGAATATGTGACGTCATCATTCACACTTCTTGAGCCACAACAGAATGCTGTAAGAGGTTTTCTTGCGAACTTATTTAATAATATCTAATTGCTGAATTTTATGGTAAAAAAGTACATTTTTATCGTCCGCCCATGACAGGAGAATTGAACGTTTGGGCAGGACAACGTCTGCCGGGTACGTTAGTATATATATATATATATATATATATATATATATTACTAAACTCTCTGACACTACTGATTTCTAGATTCGTGGTCGCATAGTCACAAACTCTTCGTACATCCCTGTCCTGGCCTAATGTTTTCCGATCATCCCCTGTATAATTTACCTCTGTCAAATGATGATTAATGCTACTTTCCCACCTCATTCTTGACCCACTTACTGGGCGTTTTCTTACTATTTTTCCTAAAAGGGCTTTCCATCCCCTTATATATGTATATATATATATATATGACATGATAAGAAAAATAAATGCCTGGACGGGATTTGAACCCGGATCCCTGGATTGGTACTCCAGCGTGATATCCTTTACACCATTGTGCAAATCTAATACACTTATTTTTCTTAGTATATATATTCTCCATTATTACGAGATGAAGTGAGAATTCTGCCCTCACTGCCACCACACACACACACACACACACACACACACACACACATATATATATATATATATATATATATATATGTGTATATGTAACTATCATACATGTAAACTGATACCAAGGTGTAATTAATTTACAACCTGTATATATGCGTGTGTACATTTCTGCGTGGTCACTTTCGCTGTTCAGTAAGTAGGATAGATATTTACTTTTATAAGATTCATGATGTGTTCCGTTGAGGTTTATTCAAAATTAATATAAAATTATAGAATATTCACCTGAAAGGTCCGTCTCCTCAACTTAAAATATATATGTAGTCAATATGCCCATTTCACCAATTAATGTTTTAAAATGGTCAACAAGTTTCTACAGCCAAGCTGTCATTCTCAAGACCAGATATCAACTTAAGTTGAGGAGACGGACCTTTCAGGTGAATATTCTATAATTTTATATTAATTAAGATATTTACTTGTAAAAAAGTTCAAAAATCGTTACTTTAGAACAACTTCAATAGCCACATTCCTTCGGAATTTCTTGAAAACTAAATTTTGATTTATGGTAATACACACCAGGTATGGAAAAAGTTAATATATAACTTTATTTTTCTTAAAAGCTTTTGTTTATTTCTATTCCTATAAATTTCCAAAGTATTTACAAATCTAAGAAGAAGTAAGCAAGTATTGTGCAATGTAAGTGAGGAGGAGATTTCGTCAACAATCCCGTACTGGTGTTTTACTTTTTCTCTTTCTCTGTTCATGTTGCATTCAAAATTGAAAAGGAACTAGAAGCACTGTTGGCATTAGACTTTAGAATCCAGATGGTAGAAGAAGAAGAAGAAAAGAGGACATTTGAATTGGTGAACAGCAAAAACACTTTATGTCAGTGTTATACTCTCTTCTTTCGGCTTGTTGTTTCGCCGAGGCATAGCTCAGCAGGCTTTGAGAACCATGAAACTAACCGCTTTCGTATTGTGTCTTCTAGGGAGGACAGCAGAGCTTCCAAACCCCAAAGACTGGAAGCGAGTATGAAAGAGAGAGGGAGTGAATAAAAAAAGAAAGAAAGAAAGGGGATGGCTTAGAACTATAAAGTACCCCCAAGTACAGCTCGCTATTGGCTTTCAAGACGAAGAAATGGGATGTCAGATAAATCGGTGTCGGATTTTGGGTAGCGTGAGTTGCATTTCCAATTCTCTCACTCAACCCATTTCGTTTTTTTTTTTATTTCTTAAACCTCATCCCATCGGCCCTTTTACTTCCGCCTCCTGCCAACCACGAAATGCTCTCTAGTTCTCGTTACAGGCTTCACTTTGATTATCTACACTTTTTAACCTCCCCTGCGTACAGAATCGCAACTAAGTTTTCAAACATAACCGTCCATTGTTTCTTAAGAATTCACTAATATATATATATATATATATATATATATATATTTACATGCAATGTTTGCCATACGTCATGTATCAAATCAATCCATACCTAACATATACCTACATAATTTGTACAATAATTGAAGTCTTATATTCTTAAGTATAAATAAATATACATTAATAATTCACCCATACAAACAGTGGTTAATCTTTTCTGCATTATTTCTTAAAGTCAAGAATTCGTGTAAATATATTTGTTCTTACTGAAACCAATACTATAAATACTACTACCAAAATAAATTATTTCAAGTGTTTTTGATTCGAGAGAATTATTACTTTCACAAGGAAAAATGTAGAATCCGAGATGTAAAAGTAAACATCAGTTCCAGGACTTTGGAGCGGTGTTATGCAGTATTATTACTTATTCCCTTTTGCAAGAAAAAAATGTGAACTCAACAACCATTATCTGGGAAGACACACAAATATAGGGTTGGTGTCTTCAACAGAACGCGCACAACGTTATAGAACAAACATTTTTACGATCAGAATTACAATAACACTATTTCGAATGTCAATAAATCGAATTGCACTGTGCGTATAACAACAACAATAATAATAATAATAATAATAATAATAATAATAATAATGTTACTATTATATTACTTACTTACTTTACTCACTGGCACTCTCGAACTCGTAGGTTCATGCCCGCGCGGACATAAGCTCTCCATACATCCCTATCCTGAGCTAATGCTTTCCAATCATGCCCTGTATAATCTACTTCCCTCAAATCATAGTTAATGTTATTCTCCCACTTCATTCTTGGTCTACCAACTGGGCGTTTTCCCTCTGGCTTTCCTACAAGAAGCTGCCATGCAAGTCTTTCATTCACCATACGTGCAACATGTCCTGCCCATCGCAGTCTACGAGACTTAATTGTTCTTATTATATCTGGCTTCCTATAAAGACCATGTAGTTCATTGTTATATAGCCTTCGCCATTCATCTGTCTGTTCATCTCTCTTTGGTCCAAAAAATTTTCCTAAGAACTGCATTCTCAAATACTTGTAATCTCCTTTCCTCCCTTAAAATAAGAGTCCATGTTTCGCACCCATATAACTGGTAGAATAATAGTTTTATATAGTTTCAGTTTAACGTTTTTTGAAAGAAGTTGGGACATTACGAGTCTCTGCAATGCATAATAGCACGCATTTCCAGAATTGAGCCTATGTTTAATTTCTTTGTGCATCTCATTCCTATTTGTAATTATTGTTCCTAGATATTTGAATTCAGCCACTTCCTCAAAATTTCCCTCATTTGTCATTACCTGTCCATTTCCATTATATAATGAATTTCTACGTGTGATCATATATTTAGTTTTATTGATATTTACTTCCAGTCCTAATTTCTTAGTGTTTCTCAATAGTGTGTGCGTGTTGTCCTTTAGTATCTCCTCTCTATCGGCCAATAGTACTACATCATCAGCATAAACTAACAGCGTATTAATACCATTGAGTTGTAAGCCTTCCTCATTCTCGAAAGATTTAATGGCATGCTCTAGTACAAAATTAAATAGTAGAGGAGATAGTGCATCTCCTTGCTTCAACCCATTCTGGATTTCAAAAGTGTCTGAAAACTGTTTGCCTACACGCACCCTACTCTTTGTGCCATTTAGACACATTCGTATAAGTCTAACTAAGTTTTTAGGAATTCCGAACTCCAGCAGGATACTATATAACTTCTCCCACTTAATTGAATCATGTGTTTTTTTTTAAGTCTACATATAGTTGATGTACAGTAGCATTATATTCCCATTTATTTTATAAAATCTGTCTTATACTAAAAATCTGATCTGTTGTAGACCTGTTTCTTCTAAATGCACATTGATGATCTCCTAGAATGTCATCAATATAGGGAGTAAGTCTGCTGACCAATATATTTGTTATAGTTTTGTACGAAGATGAAAGTAGTGAGATGCCCCTGTAGTAGTTGCAATCAGTTTTATCTCCTTTCTTATAAATTGGTACGATAATTGATTCCATCCATTCATCTGGAAGAGCTTCTTTTTCCCAAATCATACTAAGCAACCAGCATATCTTGTCCAACAATTTGTCTCCAATTGATTTTATCAGTTCTGCTAGGATCTCATCTGAACGTGATGTTTTATACATCTTTCAATTTTTCAATCGCCATTTGATCCTCTATTGCACTTGGTTCTGCGACTAGCATTTCTGGTGTCTGTAAATTATCCTCCTCAATGTCCTGTTCTGTATGTACATTTAATAACTGATTAAAGCAACTTTTCCATCTATTTAATATACTCCTGGAATCTGCAATCATATCCCCATTTTCATTCCGAATTATGTTTGTTCTAGCCTGAAACCCTTTCTTCTCTATACTAATTCCCTGGTATAATTCTCTAATGTTCCTATTTTTTGCATTCATTTCAAGATCATTAATCTTCTCTCTCAAATATTCCCTCTTTTTACTCTTTAGTAACTTGGTGGTTTCCCGTCTAATACTACCCAATTGCTCTAAATTTACCTCATTTGGCTCGTGTAACCATTTCATTTTTGCTAGCTTACTTTTCTTTACAATTTTGGCACATTCCTCATCAAATATTATTATTATTAATATATAACAGCAAAAATACTTATAAAATCGGGAAGTTTTACTCTAAGTACAATGTCCGATTACAAGCACCCATATAAGATTATTCTGTACAGGATCTTAATGACTAATGCAGAATGGCAATTAAATTTCCAATATTCGAAAACTGAAAATCTCACTATAATTTTCACAATTAGTAGAGTCCAAAATACATAAATGCTCAAACATAAATGTTCGGAATACAGTATATCTTGCTCAAAGCGGAATCGCATAGGACATTTTTTTCCACATTTGATAAAATTCCGCATTATAAAAAACTAAAATCTATTAATAATCTAAGATTACAGAGTACCGTATATGCATTTTTACGTACCTTGGATTAATATTGTAGTTTCGCTACCGATGAAAAGCGACGTATGGTATGTATGAGCCACTTCGACGGTAACGCGCGAAAGAACATCCCCGTTTCGTCAGCGTTAAAAATGTCTGTAAGGCGCGTATCCTGTTATTAATATATTCAGTTTCGGTTTCCGCTCACTAATTACCCTTTCGTCCATCCTTTGATTCCCCTCAAATTTCATTCCACACTAAATTGTGTCGTGTTTTAAAACTGTCCAGCCAGTCTAAAGATGCCTTGAAATCGTTATTTCCTAGGGATTTAGCAACAGCTAGAGCTTAACTTTGGAGCATCGGTCCGGAAATTTGGAGATTTATCTTCAATCAGGTTCACTTTTTCATTTATTGACAATGATATATACATTTCAGCCATCTTTATTCCGTAAGGTCAGTATGCTACCTGTGAAATATCAATCTCAGAACTTAAACTAATTTAAGATTTTACAGTGTAATGGTTATTTGACACACATGTATCTCTATTTCGCATAACGGGTGTGCAGTGAGGTCGAAAGAAAATTTCAGGTGTAAGTAGAACCTCTACTTCACCCGACGGCAAGAATCATTTTTTGTTTTCTTGGCCTGACGGGAATTCAATGAAGTGGAAATTAATTTATCTGTCTTTCCGCTTTATAAAATTTTCATGAATTTTGTAGAAATATCCTTCCGTTTCCGCGTTGGACAAATTCCGTTTTATGCAAGATAAATATATGTATAATTACTATTATTTCGCCGGGACCAATACATTTGTTCACATTGGACAGATTTCCCCATTATTCACGTTCGGGATTAAACAAGTTTTACTCTTTATTATATAAAACTTTCCTCATTAGAGGATTGCCTCAAGGACAAAGTGATACAGACAATTATTTTTTGTAATTGATGAAATACATTTTGTAAATATATTTTTGAATGGAGAAGACTACATAACAATGAACTACATGGTCTTTATAGGAAGCCAGATATAATAAGAACAGTTAAGTCCCGTAGACTGCGATGGGCAGGACATGTTGCGCGTATGGGGAATGAAAGACGTGCATGGAAACTTCTTGTAGGAAAGCCAGAAGGAAAACGCCCAGTTGGTAGACCAAGAATGAGGTGGGAGAACAACATTAACTATGATTTGAGGGAAGTAGATTATACAGGAAATGATTGGAAAGCATTAGCTCAGGATAGGGATGTATGGAGAGCTTATGTCCGCGCGGCCATGAACCTACGGGTTCGATAGTGCCAGTGAGTAAGTAAGTAAGTAAATATATTTTAAAAAATTCAACTTGTAGGCCTAATTGAAATATACATACTATAAAGTAATTTTGTAAATATGGTTTCTTAAAATTGAAATTGATCCTCTAATGGCAGCGATGGCAATTCTAGAAAGATACACCCTGTCCAAATCTAAGGAATTCCAAAATTTGGCTAAGAATCCTGGTATAATACCTCTTGCCCCGATCATCAATCCTGTGACAGTTATATTATCTAGTTGGTATTTATCTTTGTAATAGTCAATTGTTGGCTCATATATGGCTTTCTTTTCAGAGTCAACATCCTCAGGTTGGCCACTATGAGTCTCAAACGAATTGTGGGATCTAATATCATACCAATTTTAGAGGATGGTGTAAATGCAATGATATCTATTCGTCTGTTACTCCCATTAATGGCCACATCATGTACTTCCTTATAAACTGTGTATCCAAAATCTCGCAAGGGTTCTGCCATCATATTTCGAATATTTCTCAGTGAATCTCCAAATGGACAGGCCCCAAGGACGTGTGCAAGGGTTTCGTGCTCTCTGCGACAACGTCTACGGAGGGTTTCGTCCCTAGACCTGCCCGGCAAAGAACGCACCGCCGATACATTGGCTTGCATTTTTAATCGCTTCTCTCCCCTGATGGTCACGAATCCATTGATTTGCCGGTGTATATTCATTGTAGAGAACAACGCCTTTTCCTTTATGAGGAAGTTGACTCCAGGGAACTGCTTCTTTGTCTCTTAGTTGTTTACTGAGTTTCCTTGCATCTGGTAGAAGACTTCGAGTGTTAATGTTGATGTCACTAGGTTCAATGTTAAGGTCTCTCACACATTGTAAACTTTCCTCTTTTAGGTTTCGGAGAGTAGTAATGTATGTATTATTGTCTTGGTGAAGAATGTGGCAAATGTTTATATGCTGTAATTTTGTTTCCCACGTTGCACAAAATAAAAAAAAGTCCTTTATTCCGACGTTCAGTATATAACATGTGATCAGGGACATCCATCGGAAGATGTAAAATTTCTTTAAGTCCACTTCTCAAAAGTTTATCACAATTCACTAAAAATGTTTTTGGTATTTGATTTGGTGGTACTGTTTGAAACGGGTAGATTAGAGTTGGAATGAAGTTATTGAAGGGAATGTGTCAACATAGAAAAATCATTAAAACATACTAATTATTTTCATAGACAGAATCTCCCTCCGTTTGGAATATTACGTTTAAACACAATTGACGGTTTCCACATAAAAACAATTTGGCTGGAAATTACCATTCCAAATATGAAAAACAAAAACAGTCTTAATACAACATCAAGTAAGTAACTTAAATAATACAGAGCCATTAAATTAAATAAATATTACAAAATCAAATGATGATGTGAAAAAAAAGGAGAAATTTAGAATATACAACCAATCAATACTTACCAATATACCTGAGGTGGATAGTTCTTCACTTAAAAGATAGAATTTTCCAGGAGAGGAAGAATAAGTTAAAATTGATCTACAAATATCTATGACATAATAACGACATTAATATATTACCGGAATATAAAGTTGAGTTCCTTTAAAGGTATGAATATGCATGTATTGACATTTAGTAACGATGGACATTTTGTTGAATGGACATTTAGTAATTGGTCATGTTATAGACTGGCCATTGACGTTCATAGATGTCGTATATACTAGCTAATAGATGGCGTGCGCTGCTACGCCTAAATAAATGCAAATTAATGTGCTTTTATGTTTAGTTGAATAAGTAGGAGGAAATATAATTATAAATTTACATTTTTTAGATACGTCGTGCGATTACTCGGCGTTGCCCGGGAATCTAGTTATCTCGAACTTTTTGGCATAATTGAGCTAAAAGACAAAATTCTTTATTGTGAGTTATCCGGAATACCCGTCATGTGCTGCTTTGCTTGCACAGCAATCTACGTATTTGTCTCGATCTTCTTGGTATTAATGAAAGACAAAAATGGTTATTGTTAGTTATCCGTAAGAGATAAACATGTGCTGTCGGGGGCTTTTTTTGTAGAAATTGTTGATATATTAAATTCTGTGTACATTATTGTTGTGTATTTGTTATAGTTTAGGCAGCGTAAGCCATTTAAGCGTCCATGTATAGCTCTTTTTCACGTTTTCCACTACAAAGGGCGATTTTCAAGGGTGTAGAAGTTGAGTATCACAACTCTCTTATAGCCTATGTTCATCTCGGGAATCGCCTGAATATTTAGCAAAAAGCCCCATCACATTCGGATTAACGGTATGGGCGCGCATAAAGTAAGAACAAAGAAACAAGCATTCATTTTTATATATTAGATTTTAGGCTCAGGATAAAATGTTTACATAAAAGTTAGTTTTAATTAGGCTATAACATATAGAATTATACATATGAGGACACAATTAAGAATTACAGATGCATATAAGACATTTAGATCTATCAGAATAATTATTGTCAGAGTCATTGACAGTGAATTGACCGAAACCGTCATCCAAAAAATACTTTATTATACGAACCTGAAAGATTCAGAAGCAGAGAAAGACAAAATCAACGGTGAATCTGTAAACGGAATGTTGATATTTAGGAACAGGTTCAGGAAAATTCCTAAACCTAATAGCTTCAAAATGACGATGTTGATGGTGATAAGTCAAGAATTCATGCTACTCAATGGAATTTAAGTAGTCTGTTAATGGAACATTCTACTCTTTTTTTCTAATTGGTTTATATGAGTTAGAATGTTTGGTATTCTAACTTTTCGCATTCTCTCCGCATGTTCTGGCCATTTAGAATAATAATTTTCTGCTTTTATTATGACTAGAGATATTTTCAATTCTGCTATTACTATGTTAGTTACGGATATAAAAAGTTACGAGCTAGAATTGGGCATGGAAATATAATAGTTAATGTTTATCAACAATTGCCTTTATCAACATCGTTAATTAACACCGTAGTTATAATCTTGACGTCTAACGACTGGAATTTTATTTCAGGTTTTAAGTTTTTAGAATGTCATAAATCCTATATGTACTTTATGTACTCATGACGTTTACTTACCTTCCAAAGAGAGTCAATTAAAAAAAAAAAACAATCTTACAGAATTCCGAACTCGCAAAATTAGGAACTAGAGATGAGCAAGGCAGGCACTAGCCACAGGATGAATAAATACATAATGATGTTAACTGAAGTGAAACGTTTAAAAATTGTAGAGAGTTATTAATTAAACAATGACATACGAATTTTAACTCCCGTGAAAGTTTATTTCACTCCATGGCGCGACAGGCCTAGAAGGCCCTTAGCCTAACATCCGGCTGCTGGCCTCACATCCACGTGTGTCTATCATCAGAGGTAGACAGTAATACAGCTTGTGTAAGGGTGGCATGTGATCAGCATGTCAGTCCCCAGCCGTTATAGCTGGTCTTTTCAATCTGGAGCCGCCACGTATTGTAGCTACCCAAATGCCTCATGATGCTGGGTGGGAATCGGTCCCATACTAGCCGATATTTCGTGAGAAAATTTCTTCCACGTGGAGACCCGAAATAGCGCAAGTCCCTTAGCTCTGCGCCAAAACATCTTGCCTTAACTATTCGGCTACGCAAGGGACCACCCGTGAACTTAGGAAAAGAAATTAACATTCTAACCACTAGCCCACAAAATCAACAAATACATAATGATATCAACTGAGACGAAACATTAGAAAATATCCTGAGATTTGTTAATTATTCAGTGACATATGAAGTGTAAGTCCCGCGCCGTATCCGAGTGGTTTAAGGCATCATGTCTTAATGGAGAGTTAAGGGCATTGTATGGTTTCAAATTCCCATGACGTTGAAATTTTCTCATGGAATTTGAAGCAGTGTGGCGATACCTACCCAGAGTAATGAAGAATTTGAGTAGTGCAATAAGTAGCTGTTTAAGGATTATAAAAACAGCCTTATTTGATGGAGACACGACTTGCTTGCCATATGTCATCCCTATACTAGATGATGGTCCATCTGTTTGATTAATGCATGTGGATGTCAGACCAGCAGCCGACGGTAGACCCAGGAGTTCCTATTGCATTCGAATTGTTGGTAAATTGATGTCCTCGCAATAGAGAAGTTGCACAAAAGCGAATTCAAAAAAGGAAACAAGGGCATAAAAAAACTCGGTTATTAGTTGTTAAAGTTGTTTATATTTGTTAATCATAATCCAGTATTAATATAATGTGACCGCGAAGAATGGAGCTTTGAGACATAACAATAGAAGACAAATCTGACTCCAATATTGGAGTTTTCCTTTCGACACACAACTCCTATACAATTAATACTGTAAAAAATATAAAAAAACCGAAAAGAATAAAAATATAAACCCTACACAAATCCTAAAACTTTCTATTGGACCAAAGAGAGATGAACAGACAGACGAATGCAGAAGACTACATAACATTGAATTACATGATCTTATAGGAAACGAGTTATATATCGTAGACTACGATGGCCAGGAAATGTGATATGAATGGGGAATGAAAGAGGGACATTGAAGCTTCTTGTAAGAAAACCTGAGGGAAACGGCTCAGTTGGTATACCAAGAATGAGGTGGTAGACTAACAATTATCATGATTTAAGTGAAGTAGATAATACAGGGATGACTGAAATATTATCTGAGGATAGGGATGTATAGAGAGCTTATCTCTACGCGGCCATGAACCTATGGGGGTAGATAGTGCTAGTGAGTTAGTTTAGTTAAAACTTTCTACATTTAATGTCTAAAATTGATAGAACGATAATGTTTCTATATGTTAATTTTTGTAATAAATATGTTTAATTTCTAACGGGCTACTCAATTCTTCAAGAACCAGATGTTTGATAATGATCGATAGTATTTTAAATGTTTCATAGAATGAGGAAAGAAATTGTGTTATAGTATCCCTAATACCGACCACCAGAAAGGTGGCTTTCATATGCCTCAGTTAATAAGGATTCTTACAGTAAGTGATATTTGGCTCATAGATTGACTTCTTTTCAAGATCATCTTCCTCAGCTTGGTCTCGGTGTCTTTCAAACTTGATGTATATCCGACCAGAGCTCCAGTTTTGAAAGCGATGATTTCAATCTGACAAACGCTGCCATTCTCGTCAAGCCCGCGATCCTCTTAATAGATGTTGTAACTATTATACTGTAAGTGCTTTAGCGATAGTAGATATAATTTAATGTTTCGAAGTGTTTCGCTAAACGGACGGGATCCCAAGACATGAGGCCAAAGTTTCTATCTCGCTGAGGTAACGCTTGTAGCTGTTGTTTATATTCAGATCTGCTTGAAATGGTACGTACCGCAGCTATATTATAAATAATTTTAAAGGCATATTTTCACTCGGAACCCGAGAGGCCATGAGGTTTTTTTTTACCCAGAAGTTGGCGGGGGTGTAATATTATATAAAACTAATAATTTACATTTCTGAAGTAGATTTGGACGAAAACAAAGTATTGATATACAATTAAAGTTCTTCTTCCTTTCATGATATAGGCCCAATGGCCTGTTCCGTTATCATTATTTTCTAAATATGCCCTTAAACAATTACTCTTAATTTGCTGCAAATTTTAAAGATTCTGTAAAAAATGAAAATACGGTTGATTTGTTTATTGAACTGGATTACAAAGTACAAATATCTTCCTGTATCCATTTTTCCCTCTATTCGTCTCTTTCTTGCAATTAGGTCTCTACCATTGATCTTCTAATCTCTTCTATCTACTCTTCTATCTAGGACCTACTTAACATATAGTTAACACTTCTTATTTCTTCTCTGGGGAATCCGATCAAACCCTTTTTATGGTAATATGTTGTCCGGCATTCTTGTGACATGACCATAACATTGTAATTGTCTATATTTAATGAAGTATAATATTATCGATAGTAGGTCGTAGCGGTCGTCTCGACGTCATTTTGTCATAAATAAAAAAAAAGATTAACGTGTAATATTTCGCAATGAATTTATTAAATTCTACAAACTGTTATTAATAGTTTAATCACAATGTTCACTAATGATTAATCTTGATTTAAAGTTTGTCAGTTAACACAATTATTTTGCAGTCCCTGATGAGTCTAACTCGCTACAATTTGGTCTCTCTTTCCACTCACTATTCGCTGTCATAACACGGCTGACTTGCTTCCTTCTCTAGCAGCAGATTATATAGGGAGGGGACGCACATTTCTCGATATCTGTATAAGTAGAGACTTTCCAGTATGGAAATCTGTGGTGACTGAAACGTCCCAAGAGGGGAAGTAGACGCTCTTAGAGATCACCAGATTGAGCGCCTAGACATTTCGTTGATCTGCACGGGTCTTTCGACTCGGGAGTCGGCGATTCGTAAATCTATTTCTACCAATGCGAGACCAAAATTGTCGCCTTCGTCCGCGAAATCCAAACGTTGTTTACGATGCGTCACAATACAGAATGCTGGATCTTCATTCGATGCCTGATTACAGTTTGTTGTTATCATTATGTTTTTTAATTTGGAACACCGAGCCGATCTTTTATACTCAATTTCCTTTGATAGTAATTTAAATCCAAAGTTTTGACTCAGTTGCTAATATTAGCTACATGTATTATGGCTTTCCAACTACTGATACAACATTTTTTAATTTTTGTTTAATTTTAATTTTTTAATGTCATATACGACAAATTATTATTTATTAATAATTGGGTATCGTGTAATCTCTAATCATTAGACTATCCGTTAACATTTCATATTCCTCTTTAATTTTGATACTAATTATAATAATTATAAAATATATCAGTTTTCAACTCATGATGAACAATATATTTTGTCTGAGATCCTAATTGAAATCTCAAGTTGTCTGCAACTCATCTACAAAAAGATTTCTATTAAAAATATACAGTATGCATAGACTATATTTTTTGCAGCAAAATCTTCATGTAGTAAATGATTTCTTAAAGAACAAGACTTCAAAGCTGGGTTTATATTTTCGTCTAACTATTGAAAAACAATGAAAAGAAAATTCTTCAAGAGGAAACCCTTTTAAAAGAAAAACGCTTTCGGTGATCGGTTTTGCGATGATTCTCAAATTCTCGCTGGCGTGATATCAATTTTTCGAAGTTTCATAACTTTCTGTGAGTGGCTTCGTAAGGAAGTGATCACTGTTGCATCTTGCAAAGGAATCAGTGCATTGGACTGAGTATATCACCTACGGTAGAGAAAATCGTATTACGCCGAACATATTCTCATATTCCGGATTGCTTTATCTTCACAAAAACTGCTTGTTTGGTTTCTGTTTAGCGTCCATTACAAACTTCCATTTTGGCGTATTCAATTAAAAAAGAATGCCGATAGGGTAAAAACATTCATCTAAACCAAATAAGAGTATTTTAACTGAAAATAATTTTAAAAAGGTTGAATTATTCGTAATAAAACTTCATAAAAGTCAATATGGTTGGCGTAGCATGTTGAAGTCACAAAACGTGCTAAATGTTGTAGGATGTACGCGGCAACGACCACAACCGAGTTTGAAACCGCGAAACTCGGGATCAGAGGTGAAGGTTGTAACCACTAATCCATCGGGATCGACAAAGTTAAAAATCATAATTTATTGTTACTAGTTTATCATTATGAAGGACGTGTATTAACTTTTATTTAGGGTATTTGAAGATACGAGAAACAATCTTTCTAATTTAAAACAGCAAGACAGTTTCGCAGGAACTGCATCAACTAATCTAATTCCTCACCAAGTCGAGTTATCTCCAATTTTCCTAGTTAACTGAATAATAATTTCTTCTTCTTCTTCTACTACTACAAGGTTTAGGCTATGCAGCATGTTCCGGCGAAGTTAAAAGTGGAGTCCATCTTCTACGTGGTCGGCCAACATCTCTTGTTCCTATGGGATTATACAGGAAGGTTCGTTTTGCTATTCTTTCGTTGTTCATTCTCATTAAGTGTTCTCTCCATTTCTTATTATTTTCACTGATTTTATCTTCAATTTTATATATATATATTTAATTCTTCTCGTATAGTTTCATTCCTTATTCTATCCGCTCTTGTGCATCCGTAAAAATAGCATTTCCGCAGTCTGTATCCTGCTTTTATCCCTTGATTTCATTATCCAATTTTCACTTCCATACAACAGCAAAGGAACAGCCATTGTTTTATATAATTTAAGTTTCGTATCTTTCCTTGTTTTCCGACCTAATGTTCTTTTTATGGTTCCACAAATAGCCTGAAATTTATTTACTTTATTTTCTATATCTTTATTTTCTCTATAAGTTATATCACATCCTAAATATTGGAAAATGCGATATTTGTTCTATTATTTTGTTATCCAGTACAATTTTTGATCTAATTCCATATCTACCAATAAATGCCATTACGTTTGACGTATTTATTAATATTTTACAATTATATCTATTGGCTATTAATTTAAATTTATATGCCAACATTTGGAGCTCATTTTCAGATTCTGCTAAAAGTACAATATCGTCAGCGAATAATATAGCATTTATTTTATCTTTTTATCAATTAATATTCCTTCATTAATTATTTACTTTTTTATTATAATTTATTTTCGTAATTAAATCATATGTATCCAGTTACCTTCCGAGAAAACAATCATGACGGCTGCAAGGGCGAATCTTAAATTACGACTTCCGATTCGTCGAATTTAGGTGATATTTCGATAATACTTTATAGTTTATTTTTAACGGCTTCTAAATACGTTTCGTTGCTAATAATACAAAAATTACGACCCTAGTGCGATGTTTAAATTTTTGCTTCATGTGCAGCATCAATAATAATTATCCGATTTTACTGGTTAACGAACTCGAACCACTTTTTTAATTGACCGCTATATTGGTAGTTTGGTTTTGAAAATAAATAAGTTACCTCTTGAACGTTAAAATAAACATATTAACGGTACAGGCAAATAATTGGTCTTTTTTTTCGAAATAGGGTTTTAATTTTCAATAGATTCTTCATTGAGAGCACTATCATTTAGAAGTGTGAAACAGTGAAAGATACAGTACTGTCATGAGTTTATTAGTTCAAAATTTAGATTAGGAGGTTTGGATGTTGAACAACTAAAAGTAATCTTTCTATATTTCAAAGAAAAATTAACTTACCTGATTTTTTTCCTCGGTACTCTTGATCCTTACTGTATATAAACTTAAATATTATGTTTGTCATAGTCATTTTTGATATCTGCTAAATAGAATTTTTCGAGATTTGTGTTTTTCTTTTTCAAAAATATTTTTACAAGAACTACCCGAATAGCTACAGTCCCTCGGAAATCACTAAAAACGCTAATAAACAAACGTACAAACTGGTAATCTAATGTATAAAAATGAATGTTTGTTTGTTTGTTTGTTTGTTCTTTATGCGCGGCCATACCCTTGATCCGATTTTGATGGGGCTTTTTGTAAAACATTCAGGAGATTCTCGGGATGAACATAGGCTATAAGAGAGTTGTGATACTCAACTCTATTACCCTTAAACGTCGCCCTTTGTAGTGAAAACGTGAAAAAACTCTTTGGACGCTTAAATGGCTTATGCTGCTTAAACAATACAAATACACAAAATTAATGTACACAGAATTAAATATATCAAAACGCTCTACAAAAAGTCCGCGACAGCATATGTTTATCTCTTACGGATAACTCACAATAACCATTTTTGTCTTTTATTGATACCAGGGAGATCGAGACAAGTACACAGATTCCTATGCAAGCATAGAAGCACATGGCGTGTATTCTTTTACGCATAACTCATTATAAGGAATTTTGTCTTTTAACTCATTTATGTCAAGAAGCACGGGGAATCTTAAAATAATTACAGTATACATTTTACAATTATTTTTCATTTTACTTATTCAACTAATCATAAGAAGTAGCTATAATAATGTTTGTCATTAGCTCATTTATGCCAAAAAGATTGGGATGAGTAGATTCCCGGACAACGCCGGGTAAACAGCACGCGGTATCTAAAAATAATTACAATATTATATAAAGTTTTCCATATACTTATTTAACTAAACATGAAACACATTAATTTTCTTATTTCAGCTCATTTATGTCAAGAAAATCGGAATAAGTAGGTTCCCGGGAAACGTCGGGTAATCAGCACGGGGTATCTAAAAATAAAAATTTATAATTATTTTTCCTTTCACTTATTCAACTAAACATAAAAGCACATTAATTTTCAATTTTCATTTATTTTGGAGTAGCAGCGCACGCCGGGTATTAACTAGTTCTAGATAAATTAAACTAATTTTCAGTTGTTAACTCTAATTTTTATTTGGCATCGAGTTTCACGATGAAGGCAAAGTTTATAGGGACGATAATAAGATTTAACTGCCATATTGACAGTCTTTAGTTTATGAAGGTACGTCATAACGCATTCATAAGGGAATTTAATTCTCGTATCAGGTAAATGGATTGGTTTTAATATATCCCTTTACGTCATAATCTACTCTAGTTTCATTTTGAAGTAAAAGCTTTAAAAATAGGATTATTTGTACATACTTTATACGTGCAGCGAATAGGAGTCAGGTTGATATATCACATGTGAAATCTATATATATTGTGCGTCTATAGGAAAATAAATCAGCTGTTTCACTGTGACTACCTTTTTCAAATACAAGAATCTTCGTAAGGATATTAGTCAAATTGAATGTAATTTATCAAGATTTCATGATTTATTTCAGTAGGAAAGATGTTATTGTTATTATCAATAATAATGCAATAACTTCATATAACAAACCAATTCTTATTCTAATGTTGTTAAATTGTGAACTTTATCTCGATTCTAACCTAAATTGGAATACCAAAATAAAATATCCAACAAGATCGTCTCTACAATGCATTCTTTAAAACATCCCAACAGCTTTCTTTTCACAATTCTTAAAATAATTTTAGTCCAAACATTAGTGACGTCGCATTTTGACTATAGCGACTTTTTACGTGTAATAACCGGTACTAGTGACGGATTCTCAAATTCGAGCGTGTTCCCATACTGTACATCTAATACAAATTATTTAGCCTGTAGTTTCCTGTATCTAACACCCAACCGTAATTTTAACACACGATCACACCATAATCTTCTGCCTAATATATTTCACAGGACATCTCATCACTCGCCTTAATATGCTATCACATACTAGTTAATTCAATTTCTGGAATAAATATTGGGAAAAATAGTAGTAGTAGGACTTTATTAGACAAAAAGTAAGATATTTACAATACTATTTACAAATATGGGTCTCACGGGCAATAAGCCGTACGTGCTGTTGACAGTCCGTTACAATAAAGTAATAATTGCTACTAGTGTGAAGAAAAATAAACAAAAAAAAAGCAATAACATTACAATTACATAAAGAAAACGCAATAATATTACAATTAAATAGTAACACAATAGCATTATACACTAAAAAACAATAAAATTACAATTACATAAAGAAACCACAATAATATTACAATTAAATAATAACACAGTAGCATTATACATTAATTAATTTATATATAATTGTTAAGAATTAATGTTATTGCATTTTGATAACATATATTTATTCATGAATGAGTGTTGTTCTTATTTTCCGCGTTTTGTTATTATTATTATTATTATTATTATTTATTATTATTATTATTATTATTATTATTATTATTATTATTATTATTATTACTAATTATAATGCAGTATGTAACATGAAGTCGCGCTCTACCATTAGTAGGGAAGAGAATTATGACAGCCGTGCATTTGACTCTGGCAACTGGATTATGTTCTTGTCCTATTGATTCCGTTCCAAGTGAGAACGTTATTTCTAGTAATGGAATATCTGAAGAAACTCCAGTCCAATAATTATAGCCATGTTCTGGACTAGTTAATATTTGTGGCTGTATTTCGACCCTGTTTGAGCCCATAACATAATTTAAAGCAATAACTACTATAAATACTAGAATTAAGTACCGATGAAATGAAAACCCCCATTTTCATTATACAATAGTCTCCCTCCCCATCTCTCTTTTGCGTGTTATTTGTAATTTACATTTTGTTTGTGTGTTGCAGGCTAAATAAAATATTGCCTTATGACTTAAATATACTAGAATAAATAAAATGCTGGTTGTTGTTTTTTGGAAATATCTATATTAGCGAAAACAAAACAATACAATACAATGCTTAAGGATAAAAGTGCAGAATATTAGGGACTACGTATTAACTTCATAAAAATTTTGAATACAAGCCGAGGCATACAAGAGTAGAGTGCAATTCTGACTAGTTAATGTATTATCACAAACGGACTCGGAGGTTCGTAACCGTGCCGCTATACATCCCTATCTTGAGCTGAAGTTTTCCAGTCATTTCGTGTTATAATTTACCTCTATTTCACTCTGACTTTTATATAGTTCTTCTCTTTCTTTTCCCCATTCTTGACACATGTCCTGCCCATTGCAGTCTACGAGGCGAGCTGAACTTTTCTATCTAGCAGAATTCTTCATGAAGCTTCCGTAGACAATTGTTATGAAGATTTCTCCTTTCCCGGATCGGTGCAAACGTTAGTTCGTCCTAAAGTGGGCCAAAGAACGGGATCCGCATGAAGTATAATAAGAATAAGAATAAGAGGAAGGAATAAAGAAGAAGGAATAATAAGAATAACAATAATAATAATAATAAAATATGATATTAATAATAATAATAATAAATATGATATTAATAATAATAATAATAATAATAATAATAATAATAAATTATGATATTAATTAATAATAATAATAATAATAATAATAAATATAATTATAGTAATAATAATAATAATAATAAATATAATGATATTAATAATAATAATAATAATAATAATAATAAATATAATTATATTAATAATAATAATAATAAATATAATGATATTAATAATAATAATAATAATAATAATAATAATAATAATAAATACAATGATATTAATAATAATGATTAATAATAATAATAATAATAAATATAATTGATATTAATAATGATAACAATAATAACGATAATAATGATAATAACAATATTAACAATAATAATAATAATATTAATAATAATAATAATTAATTAGAGAACGGAATTTGTTCCACGATGCCATGATTTACTTGTACTGGTGGTATTGACTGTAAAGACGATCGGTAGGGGAGTGGGATTGGGTGTATCATATGTCTGCCATACCTATCTGGCGATCCTTCTATAATATAAGGGGCCAGCGCGAACTCCGCCTTACCAGGCGCCCCAACCTCAGAACTGGGTTACAATAGTGCCATGCCAGGAGAGAATACCAGAATGTGGAAATGACAATGTGGTGGCATTGAAAAAAAGCATACAATGAAATATACTTGCGTTATGCATTGCTTACAAGATAATTAAATGATTTAAGACAAATCCTGAACTATCGCTTGCAAATTTGTTTTCGTTTAGCGGTGGCATCTCACTGAATTTAAGATCGGGTACGCGCAAAATCAAACTACCGACGTTACTTTACAATAAATCCACTTCTATACTAAATTAAACGTCTGCTTCTCTCTTTGTACATGAAAGAGCTCTCTTCATAGCCCGGTAGGTATGCACACACCCACTCTCACGCGCATTATCGTATAGTCTGTACCATTACAAGTACGCCTTCGACATTGTGGAACAGATTCAGCTCTCCGATGATGATGATGATGGTGATAATAATAATAATATTTTATGGTATTAAAAATTAATGGTATAAGTAACAATAATTATAACGATGATAATAATAACAATAATAATAGCAATAATTAGATAACGTAATTAAGCGTTGAAATGTTGTGGTTTTATTATAGAGAATAGATAAGAAATGGATGGTTCTTCGATCTGGTAGACGATGTAGGCCTATAAAGTTTATGTAACATTAACAAATCTGCTAAGACTACTGATAAAAACGTATATGTAAAATTACTTACATGCTACATTATTTGAGTACGAATAGTTATTAAAGAGAGCTTTAGCCTATATACTTATGGCACTTGGATAAATGTCTCATCCAGTAGATTGCAGAAATGACATTCCAACTATTGGTTTATATTTGTTTCATGTTTCGTATGAACTGTAAATTATAATAGAAAAATCCACGGGCATCTGCTTATAAAAAATATGATCAAAGTTTCAGATTGTTATAATTAACAGATGTTTACTGAATGGGAGAAGAAGAGCAAGAGGAAGACCAGCCAAGAGATGGATGGACAGTAGAGTGCGCATTCAGTACGTCTTCCTCCGAGGAGTGATTTGGGAAATAAACACCGGATAAACTTCCTACAAATAAAAAATAAGAGAATGAAGATGTTTACTTTTAGTTTTATAGTCTTTTAGGAAACAAAAAACCAATTGTGAAAGTGTGACCGTGTTACTGCGATCAACTGATCGTTTTTCTTCGATTCATGTGGAAGTCAGTTGCGAATTCCTGTTGTATTATGGCTGATGCTTACTTCTTACATTCTTCAACCAATATGAACTGCGTGCGTTGGACTTTATTTCTGAATGTACCTCGTTTTCTTGTCCGGGCTCTCTCCTTTCCCATCACGAATATCTCCTAAATGTTCATAACGTCAAGCCTGTTATGCACAATTGTTTTACCGGCCTTCGTAAATACGCATGAAGTGGACTGGCATAATGGAACTTTATATTTATTAAACAAGTGGCAAGTGTACATCGGATGATTATGAAACTGATGTATTTCCGAAGTTAAATATTTTTTACACGTTGTTAAGTATCATTGTTTGTCAGCGAATTCCGAAGGAATGAAGCTATTGAAATTTTTCTCATAAAAATATTTTTGAAAAACATTTACAGAACTTCATTGATCCTTTATCTTAGACCCCGAAAATAACCATGACCAAATACACACACAGACCTATATATTTATATATATATATATATATATATATATATATACAGCGATCAATGAAAAAAATAAGATCATATTCTTAACCAGCAAAAAAACGATTAAGTCAAGGAATTCACCTCACACGAAAATTTAAAAATATTTTTTAACTGTCGCAATGTTCTATGTTCCACAAAGAGACACAGAATATTCTATTATTATAAACCGTGGAAGGCATTCTCTAAATATTAGTGAAATACGACCATTGAAATACGACCATTGAAATAGGGGTTTACCTGAAACCAAAATTGAGTAGCAACCTCCGCATTTGTTTTATGGCAATGTGTACCATATAATTTAATTAACCCTTAAATTGGAAATGTATAGCATATAAACATAGTTCAATTTATTTAATAATTTAAATAAAGTAATATAAAAATAAGTAGATAATGTAAAAGTAAGTATAAAATAGTGTCAAATTATAAAATAATATGGAAATAGATAATAATTTTTGGTTACGTATAATGTATTTACACTGCAGCTCGACACTTACAATAAACACGAAATTGAGTTTCCCCAATTTAAATATGTCTGCAGGGCCGGGGGGGAGGGGGGTATGAGCGTGCGGTGTGTATATGTATGGGGATGTGTGGTGTAGTTAGTATGTTTTTTTTTTTCTAATTTGTTTTCTAGCATTTTTTTTAATATTAATGTACGGAATATGGATGAGTGTAGATATGTATTATTGTGATGTAGTGTAGACATAGATTTTACTTATATGTAGCCTGTTACTGTTTTTTGATACAGGTATATTTGTAGGCATTTGTTTATATTATTATTAGTTTTATTTTTTATTCATGGAAAAATAATGCACGTACGGCCAACCAGGCCCGTGCGCAATGTAAATGCATATGTATTTTCTTTATTCTGAAAAAAAAGGCAATAAATCCCATTATCTACTACTAATAAATATATATATATATATATATATATATATTAAAACCGGATATTTATCCCCATATAATAATAATAAGGGTTTTTTTTTGTTTATTTAATATTTAAATATAATTACATTTATTTATCTGAAGAATGGACATAAGATTGATTTAGAGAATTCAAATTTTATAAGTATATAAAAAAAATTCAAACTGGTCAATATAAACTGTTAATACAGTTAGATGTTTTTATAACTGATGCAGTATGTAAAATACTTCAAATATTCAAATTGATAATTTTTATAAAGAAATAAATGGGATTGGACGAATTGGATAGAAGTCAGCTTGAAAGTACTCCTTCCTTTTCTGTTGACCAATCAGAACTAGGGGTTATTACATAATAAAAGATGGCTACAATACTTGAAGATGGTCAGTCATGTTAAGCGACTGCTCCTTAAGGAATAAGGAAATAATGCTTTATTTTCTTGATATTGGTTAAAAGAAATAGTGTTAAAGTTATGAAGATACTATAATCATATAATAGTCACCCATCTTGATTAAAACAGTTCATAAGTGAAAATAAAGTATAATAATTGCAGGATTGGCCGTTAGAATTCGTCATCCATTAAATACATAAAATAGTAATCTTCTTGAAGTGAAAAGTATCAACCTAAGCCGGAATCTTTTGAATTTTTAATCTACAAGATTCATCTAACCTGAAGTGAGAGTTTTTAATAAAATAACTTTTAAGTTCAACTGTTAACCCGTCAGCGTGGAGCGACGTGACGTGTACGCAAGTTGAATTCTTCACCAAATGCGGAACAACGTGACATGTACGCTAGCTACACGCACTGCTTTAAACTGTAATTATGACCTTTGTGTTTACATTAACTATTTACAGTTTATACAAATTTTATGTAGAGACTTCAAAGTTTATATTAGTGCATATAACACTGATTACGGCCGTCAGTAACAAGTTAAAATAATTTTATATTTGCATTTATTCTTGCGGCCTCTGACATTTTTCTTAAATTTATAACTTGATAAAGGATTTCTCATAAAACTAAATTCGCCTTTTTTTGTAGATTAGCTTGTCTATCAAATTTAATCTATTTTCAAATCTCTTCATTTTTAATAATAATGTCGCAAAATTCAGTATATATAAAGACCCAACAAAGTTATTTCCGATTTACGCTACAGTACAGGATCACAACAGTAAATTTCAGATATATATATATATATATTTCAAATGACGATATTCTTACATTATGGAAAAAGGTAGTTAGTCTACAATTCAGTCAGTTTCTAAAAGGTAAAGTGGTCCACTACTGACCTTAGAAGGTTCTTGGGATATTAGGAGGTTAAGGCTCCCCACTTTTCTAAACTATCGGTACTTGATGTAAGCCGAGTACTTATTTCTATCTGACGGCCCATAACAAGCATCTGGTTCTCATTTCAGTTAGAGGCTGAGTCAACCCCGGGTTCACGGTGCCGCCTGAAGGTTTGGTTCAGTTTAAAAATCCTGATCCACCGGACTCAAACCCTCGATCTTCCGGCTTGTAGCATGTTGATCTTTTAAGTCCACACCTCCGGTGAAACTATTTATAGTCATATTTCATCAACTGGTTTCGGTTTGGAAACCAGAAGAAAGGCATTGAAATTTAGGGTTGATGAAGATTTTTAGTACAACAGGTCTGATGTGTAGAAAGCCATTTTTTTGAAGGCACACGACCTAAAATAATGTTTCCAAAGTGTTAGAAAGACACATTTGGAGAAGGCTGCCCCCCCTACAAGAAAGAAGGTCAGCGCATAGAAGCAATGTGTTTGTAATAAACATGAACAAAGTAAACACAAGGGGAAAAAATACACTTATTGTTGCCCGAGGTGTCAAACAGCTGGTTTACATTTTGAAGATTTATCACACCAAATTTTGAAGTTCATACTTTTTTTTTCAAGACCCTTCTCTGTTGTAAATATTTCGTTTTGTTGTGGGAAGCCGGTTCTCTGAATTCTTCAAAGAATCCCTAGTGCAATACACTGTGTCACTTATGTGAGAAATTTACAAAAAGGACCTATTTCAACTGTGGCACAACAACCATAAATAAGTCTGCAGAGATGTTACGTGAGAACCGTAATAAATTTAATTAATTAAATATTATATGGGTTCACCATAAACGAATTCCAAAAACATTTAAATTACTCAAGATATATCAATTTAAATGCGTTATTGGAATACTGGCACTGAACGGCTGAGTTTAAATGCCGGTGAACTTCCTCCCGCATCAGAGTATTCCCGGCCATTTAAATCCATCCACTCTGAAGGGTTAATAAAGTGTCGTTATTTCTGTAAGAAACTTTTCCTCATTCCCCTGAAGAGAGTTATTAGTGCCGTGGCAGAATTAAAGTGATTCAAATTATATCACAAATCTACAACTTGGGACATCACATCAAGAAACCCACCTTTAATATATATATATATATATATATATCGCATAAACCAGCAAAATGGGTCTATAGATTTTACTTCATCAAGAATTCACTTAGTTTATGCACTTACTGGGTGACGGGTTTTTTTATTATTGTACGTGTATTATTTGTCAGGAGTTTTCTTTGAATTTATATTGTCATTAAAGTATTAATTTATTAAAGCAACATATTGGTGACTCAATTTAGCGAAGTGACTTACTTGCAGCATAAGCTGTAAGGGTGCGGTCCATCAAATTCAACAAACTCTCGCATCAACCCTTTTCTCCTGTTCAATTATATCATTATAGATTAACTTCTCTCCAATTCCGAAGATAATTTATAAAAACAATATACGAATTTAACATCCGATTGACTTGATTTAACCTCACACTTTATAGGTAGGCTAATTTTTAAATGTCAAACGCCACCCAGAAATTACGGTGAAACAACCTGTCGGGACAGGGATTTTAAACTCTTGATCATGCATAAATCTTTTGACCACATAAGGACATGAAGGCATCTCCGAATGAGTGATCAGCTGAATGTCTGTGCCCTCTCCGAGACCAACACGTACATTTAGGACGAAACATGTCATTCAATAACATTTATGATGTTTGGGTATCATTTGAACCTAAACATTTCTGACATTTGTCTTAAAAAACCTAAAAAAATCACCCAGGAAATGTGTCCCGATCGAGAATCGAATCCGGGCCCGCTGCATACCATACAAGAAAGTTAACTCGAGACAACAACGGTGGACTGTAACTTCACAATCTGATATTAAAATAGGAAACGATGACATTCACAAGGAGATATCAGTTGGAAATAAATTGTCATAAATAACCAAATCATTGAACACGTGGAGCAATTTAAAACTTGCGTAACATAACTTGATATGAAATCTGATTACATTTAGATCACACGTTATATAACCTTATCATTAGCTCTGTAATAAATAATGTATTTAAACCAAAAATAAACTTAAATTTGAAGTCGAATGAAGTTATAAAGCGACCTTACTATAAGGTTATGAAAATTGTATGATCAAGACCAAATATACATTCAGAAAAACTGTTGAAGAAATAATACGCATGAGAAGAATACCAGGTTATAACTGGCATGATTTTAAAACAAATACAGGAATTAGGATACATTCATTTCTCGACGAAATCCTAAATAACATGGATACATGTGAACAGAATGCCAAGCAATATGTTGCGTAGATTACATCAAAACTACACTCCATTAGGTAAATGTAAGTAAGGAACACTCAGGAAGGGACTCTTCTATTTCCGAATTCAGACCGGAACAAGTAAAAAACTGCCTAACTAAGTTAAAGCTACATGATAGCGATGGTGATTATGATTATGAATAGCGAATTTTCGGCAAATGTTGACAATTTTAACCGCTATTTTCGAGAATTTCGTGAATTGCAAGAATTTTTAAAACTTTTATTTACATAGTTTGTGTACAGATATTCATTTTATTTTTAAAATTAACTTACTTGATGCAATGACACTTACAAAATATATTAACCCTTAAATTGGTAAAACACAAATTTATTGTGTTAGTTATTTGAATGTGGCGGACCGCAGTGAAAACTCAATCTTGTATAACTCTTATTATTAGGTATATTGTATAATTAGACACACATTTAAGTGGTTAATTTTTGTTCGTTTTCTTCTGATTTATTTAAAATATTAAATTAATTAAACCAACTGATGTATCCAAAAGGACACATTACGAATTTAAGGGTTAAAATAATACGCATATGTGAAGATTTTAATACGGAAGATATACTTTACACGATTACGCCACCAAAGAACTTCAGGTATCGAGGAAAAACTAAAAGACAATATAGTAAGTAAATTAATGTAATCAAGAAGATTGGCTTCAGCACGTAGATATAACGCCAAACTGCATCTGAAAAAAATACTTTCAAGTAGAAATCCACAGAGAACAGATACTTGGATCAAGCTCCTCCTGGCGCGACAGGCCTACAAGGCCCCTTAGCCTATCATCCGTCTGCTGGACTCACATCCACATGTGTCAATCACAGAGGCCACTGTAGGGATGACATGTGGTCAGCATGTCGAGTCCCCCAGCCGTTGTAGCAGGTTTTCTCAACCTGGAGCCACTATTTATTGTAGCTACCCAAATGCATCACGATGCTGGGTGGGCACCGGTCCCATACTGACCGAAATACCATGAGAAAATTTCTTCCCCTATGGAGACTCGAACCAGAGCAAGTCCCGTAGCTCTGCGCCAAGGCTTCCTGCCTTAACCACTCGGCTACGGCGCGGAATCAACCCACGGAATTAATGGCATGTACAAGAATACTACAAGACCCATCACAGAATAGACATTTGAAGACTTACTTTAGATAACCCTGTCTAGTTCATCATATGATATTAATGCTTACGAGTAGCGAAAAAATCAGATTAATATGGTAATCAGCATCATCTTCTATATACAATATCTTATCAGTGTAACAATTCTCATGTTCTTTCAACTATCGTATTCATTTCTTGATAGCCCTGTCATCGTATAATTTCTGTTATACCCATATCTTTCAAAACAGCGTCATTTGGTCTTGCCCTTCTATGTTTCCCAAAAGTTTGCCTTCAAAAATTGTTTTAAGGAAATTATTGTGACGAAGTATGAGAAAAAATGATATTTTTCTACCATTTGTTTTGAAGATTGTGCCCATCATCTTCTATTTCATCTAGAGCTGGTACTTATTTACTTATTTTTTCCCATATCTGTCCAATTATTTACATTTCAATAATCGTCTGCATAACCATCTTATTGTCGCTACCAGTCGTTTTGGGTAATTTATTTTTATCAGGACACACACTACAAAGTTATACAACAGCACACCTCAAGCCTAAAATTTTATTAGTATATTACGATGAGAGGTTGGAAAGTGTTTTTTCCAGAAGCGGAGAACATGTGTTAAAAAAAAACAGCGATAGCGAGGTTTTTAATTTCCGAGATTCTGTTAAAAGCACTTTCACGAACGTGCGTTTGTAGCATTATTTATATTGCGCTATGGTGTTTTTCAAATATTAACTAATAGCAAAGTAATATCTTTGTTGGAAAAATTTATTATAACAAACTTATTAGCGTTAACAGTGTGTGTGCAATGTTCTATTAGTTCAGACTCACAGAGGACCGTTGTACAACCAATCGGGCATAAAATAGGGGCAAGTACGTGTTTATTGTTTTAGATTGTTTCAAATAAAGTTAATTAAAATACAGTGATTGGTTTCGTATAATGTACGTTTTGTTTCGTTATGTCCTATCGATTATATTATATATATATGATATATATATATATGGTACGTTATAACATAACGGGCATATGGTTTTTTAAAAACTCCCCGCATGAGGTTCGTAATTTGTATTATTACAGTATAGTTATTTAGGTTGGCAATCCGAAATGTAGGAAGTTGAACTTTCAATCATGGTCGTCATTGATGGAAGTACAACAAAACGCCCTATCGTGCAAAAAAAAAATTATGTTCCCTCTTCTCTATACTTAGATTTTTATTTGGAAATAAATTTGTCTTCTTGTTAAATGTTTTGTTACATAACGAATTCTTTACTTTATTTAAACTGTTAATCGGTTGTCATTGTTGATGATATTGCATAGTTATCACATTATTTCCAGCTCTTCTATTTTAAAATTATATACCTTTATATTATACATAATCGCGATGTGGAAATATTTTGAAAATTCGGCCATTGAATCAAATTGATAAAAGGAATAAATTGAATGTTGTAATAACAGGTCAACTAAGGCAAAGTAATTTTCTCAAGTTTATTACTCTAAATCACTGGGCACATGTGCCTTTTCAACATAACTCCATTTTGGTCCGATGCAATTACTCAAACTTTCTTCCCTGTCATCTAACACATGGCGCAAGCTATTATTCTCGACCTCCCACCCAAACTTCTTTGAAAAGTAAAAGTTACAAACCAGTGACCCTCCAGCCTGAGTCTTGAGTATGTGACACACTGTGAAAATAAATTTGAGAACGCTAAATATATTTCAATGAAGATAACTACAATGTAATATTATATTAAAACGAAACTAAAGTCGAGATAGTTGAACTACTGGTTACTATGCTCATTTCTGGTTCTGTGAATCGTGAGTTCAATCCCGTTATGGGTTGGTAGATTTTTAGGAGCGTAAAACTCGTGAGTATGGCTTCCTAAAAAAAGTAAGTAAAAATGTGATGGCCCGTCTTAAAAGTTAATTGTACGTAAAATAATTTAAAACTGAATAGAGATGTGTGACAAAATTTGTCGGATCTATCTTGTCCAAAGTTGAATTGTGTAGTATACTAATGGCATAAACTGCTAAATGACATTAAATGGATAACTATCTACCTACAATTCTTCTTCTTCTACATCGTAGTTTGACATCTCACCTTTCAGACACATTTACATGCCTCACATCATCCAGGCTTAAAGTGGCACGCAAGAATATGGAGGACCTTTCCAAATAAGTGATAAGCTCTATCCAGAGCCTTCTCCTAGACAACACGAATATTTAAAACGAAACGTGCCATGAATTAAAATATACTTACTAAACATGGCGAATATGATAATGATTATGAATGCCACTTGATGTTCGGCGACCATTTTGGCCTTAAACGTTCTTGACAAATTTATTTTATGTGGGAAAAGAAACCCCTATAAAACCACCCAGAAAAGTGGTACCGACGGAGATCGAACCCGGGCCCTCTTCATAGAAAGCATCGACGCTGCCACCACACCCCTAAGGTGGATTACCTACTAATCTTCTTCTTCGTCTTCGGCTTTCCTCCACTAATGAGTTTACAGTTTTCAGTTTCCGTTTATTTTTATCATTCCAATCTCCTTCTTCCAAATCCTATCATCCATTATAGTTCTGACATAAGTTTTCCATTTCGATCTTGGTCTGCTACGTTTATTTCTTCCGGGGGGTGACCATTGATATATATATATATATATATATATATATATATATATGGCCATCTTTAATTTTCCATTCTTTGTACATGGCCATACCATTTATGAGTTTGATTTTCAATCCTCTTAACAACACATGTGGTGACACCTACTAATCTAATAATTAAAATATAAAAATGGTAATATTTCCTGTGATTGGCCTAGTCTATGGGGGTTCAACGTGATAATTTATATTAAGGCAAGAAACAAGATAAATATATTAAATAACATGATAACAACATATATTCGGTCAAATAGGTAATTAAATCCCATGCAGTAGCCGAGTGGTTTAAAACATCATGTTTTGGTGCAGAACTACGGGACTTCGACTGATTTCAGTCCCTACGGGAATTAAATTTTCTCACAAAATTTCGGCCATTAGGCCTATAGTACCGGTGATGTCCTGGTGAGGAATTTGAACAATATTATGACACCTCAAGTAGGTTGTTAGCCTGGTTCTTAGTACCATTGTCACATTAGTTCACCAGTTCAGGGTTCCTGATGAACCTTCTATGCTACTGTAGGGGTCCAGAGGTGCATGAAGTCATCATAGTACATAATTCGAAATTGTTCTTTACCCCGTGACAAGGAGATTGATATTTGATTTTCGGGCCTTCAAAATCGGGTGCTGACAGTCTGTCAAAAGTTGTAAGAGATAATGTAAAACTGGAAGGAAATTCCCAGGAAGAACCATAACGGAGATGTTAAAGCTCACTTGTCAACAGGTTGTAATTCTAGGATCAAGAGGAGACGAAGAAGAAGGATACCTAGTTTGTTGAGAAAACTAGGTAGATCTAATGGGGATCAGGTATGTTGATCACATGTTTCCCCTATACTTACTGGATGCTCGTCCTCCTTCATGATTAATATATAGCTTAAGGCTGGGATGGTAGATCAAGGACATTCTATGCCTACCGCTCCAAATAGTTTATAAGACCCCTTTTTTTTGTCGTGCTAATAGAGTTTCATAGTTATTAAGAGTAGCAAATTAAGTGTATTGTGTAGCTGGAGCGGGTGACAGTAAAAATACTTATATTTTTTTAATGGAATCCCTTCAAAAAAAGGCCGTTAGATGAAATTTGCATAGAGAATGCGGCACGATATCTACCGAACTCGTAAGCTATAATTTATTTACTTACTTAGTATTTTGTTTTAGTAATTTTAAAATAATTACTAACAAGTTACTTTATTCCCACCATTTAAAATGTAGGCGCCTCCGTGGCGCAGTTGGTTAGACAATAGCCCTCCATCTCAGGAACAATTTTCGTCATTCCATGTAGGGTTCATGGTGGATAATTCGGAGCCGGGGCAGGTTTTCATCTGGATTTCTCCAGTTTACACTGCTAAAACCTTCAGTCCAGCACTTTTTTCATACCCATTTAATTTGCCATTGTGATGACGTTTCTGACTTTTCTGATCAGCTGACATCCTTCCATATCACAGACCTTAATTTGTACTGGCTTCATCTCATCTCTCGCTCCGCCGTTACTCAAGACACAGCCAAAGGATTTTATTATAACATCGAGTAAAACTGTGAAGATGTAAATAACTAAACGTTAATGGGAACAACTTTATAAATACCTTCGTCCTATTTGTAAATAATTACCAGCCTCATGTCGTATGGACAGAGCACATGACATCAGTTAATTTAGTCTCGGGTTCGTCTCTCGGCCAGACTATAGGATACTTTACTTAGAGAGAATTATTCCTGTGGTAACCCATGATCTGGACTTTTACAATTGTGCAATACCAGGGGAGAAATCCAGAAATGCCATAAAAGACAACTTGATGGCATTAAATAAATAAATAAAATAGGAACAATAGGAAAAATGACTATTTCTAATAATGTAATGTAAAGTACCAATTAATACATACATGATTATTATGTACTCCTAAAATGGATTGCAATTATGATGAAATTGATCATTAATAATAATAATAATAATAATAATAATTGTAACAACAGGCCTTGATGATAACAGTAAAAGGTAAAGTGATGACACTACAGGCCTTAGGAAACTCTTGGGACTCTAGAAGGATAATGCTCTAGCTTTTCTAGGCTTCGACCCCAGACATCAGCCGAATATACGACCTATGCCTCCAAATCAAGCTTCTGGTGTTCGTTTTAGTTAGAGTACGAGTCAACTCCAGGGCCATACTGCCGCCACACGGTTTAAGTCAGATTTAAAAAGCATTACCCTCACCGGGATTCGAACTCCCGTCCTTCTGATTTGTATCGTACTGACTTAAACAAGTTCGCAATGGCGTGACTCATGATAATGATGATGATAATATTATTGATAATAATAATAATAATAAAATAATAATATTAATAATAATGATAATAATGATGATGATAATGACGATGATGATGATGATAATGATCATAATAATGATATTGATAATGATAATAATAATAATGATAATGATAATATTAATAATATTAATAATAATAATAATAATAATAATGATAAGCCTATTAATAAAATTAGATTATATAAAACTATAAAACGACCATTATTAGAATACTGAACTAAAATCTGAGTTGTAATAAGATAAATAAATATATGTTAAATAGATTTGAAAGGAAACTACACCACTCAAAAAATTAGAGGAAAACACGTATAACCCAAAGCCATAAAATAAATATTAATACAATTTAATTTTTAATATTTTGAAATTATGAATTTAAGATTTATGTAAATTTAGAATCGAAATTCAAACAAAATGATATTCTACAGTATTAGGAATACGAACAAATTATCATTTGTAACAGAAAGCAGAGAGGAAAATTTGAGATTTATTATTTTAGGAATCATGTTTCCATGGTTATTTCAGCACTCAGTATTTAGTGTGTCCTCCGTGAGCTTGAATGACTACTTTATATACGAGGCATTCTTGGCACAAGCCTTCTTACAGAAACTTGTGAGATTATCTTCCATTCATCGGTGAGTGAAAGTTCTTCCAGGTTCTGTGGCACAGCAAGTTGCTTATGAACAACTTTTTCAACGTATCGCACATATGTTCGATCGAATTGAGGTTCACACTGCATGCAGGCAAGTCCACCAACCGAAATTGGCATTCTTGCAGGACATCTCTGATAGCCGGTGCTGTGTGACATCTACATTCAAAGAAAATTAGGGTCTGTACCATAAGGATACGACATTTGAGAATAATGTCACTAATGTAAACATCAGCATTCATATGCTGTGGGACGACGACAACCTTTGTCCGAGACTCAATAGTAATCCATAACCGAACCACCTCCAAATCTGTCACGTTCAATAATTGTAGCTGGATCAAAAAGTTCACCAGGGCGTCTGCATACACGTGTACGACTATCAGAACCCGTCAAACGAAAGCTTGATTCGTCCATAAATAGAATATGCTTCCATTGGCGGAGCTACGAGTTTGACATGATTCTGAGCAAATCGCAGCCGGGCTTCTTTGTGCCGGCGTGTTAAACGAGAGGCTTTAAAGGGGATTACAGACCTCAACCTTGCATTTCTCAATTTATTTCTTACAGTCTGATCAGAAATCACCGCTGCAGTTACTGTTCGTCAATATTTTGTAGATCTCTGGCTGTAAATGTTCGTCTGCGCAAAGCTGATAAGGCAAGAAATCTATCCTGTACATCTGTAGTTTTCTTCTTATGGTTTTGCCCGGGTCTACTCTTGTATCCACGTGTCTCTATATATCGTCTTCACTGCCTAAGGATAACGGAAGGGCTATCACAAAGAATTCTGAAGACGTGGCGGATGGAACGGCAATCTTCAATCGATGAAACTGCTCGTGTAGCTGATGTTTCATTCAGATGTCTCATTGCTCTATATTAGCATCAGAGATCACAAAATAACAATTTCTTACCACATATTATATTTGAAACTTGTTTTTTTAATAAATAACTCAACGAGCACTCACTTCGATTTCAGCTACTCTTGGAACTTTACTAACCTAGATGATGATTAATATGGTTTTAAACAATACTTCAAATCAAAATATTTTACTCTCAAAAATTAATCTGTTAAAATGTTTATTTTTTTACTTTGATTTAAACACATGTTCCTCTAACTTTTTGAGTAGTGTACAAAGGAGTGTCTTCGATTTATCAGTGATAGAGGAAACTGGAAAATTGTACACATTGGTTGATTATATAACTTCTATAGAACAATAGATGTCAACAAATTAATTCATTATAAAACTTCTATAGAACAATAGTTGTCAACGCATTAATTGTTTATATAACTTATATAGAACAATAAATGGAGTACAGCTTAGACAATTTGCAAGCAATTACCATCTTCAAAATTACTAACACGTTTTAAAAAAAACGAGATATAAATAAATACACGTGGAGCGCAAGAGGACTCAGAACAATAATAGACTATATTATAATTAATGATAAATTAAGACAACAACTGCAAGATGTACAGGTTTATAGAGGCTGCGATATTGATTCCGACCATTTTTGGTTATGGGCAAATTTAAATTATGGTCAAGATGGAAAAAAAGTAAAATCAGGAATAAATCAACAAATGAAGAAGAATACAAAGTATACCTTTTGCAATAGGAAAGCATAAAAAAATTATATCAACAAAGACTACAACAGTACCTCATGCACACACCAACTAGGGATATATTCGATGATGAATGGAATTATATTAAAAATTGCATTGAAAAGGCAGCCCAGGAAACAATAGGGAAAAAAAGAAAAATTAGAAGCAGAAAAGGAGTAAGAATTTGGAATGAAGAAATAGAACTGGCAATTAAAGAAAAACAAAATTCATATGAACAGTGGCTTCAACAAAAAACAGAAGAATTGAGACAACAATATCTGTAAAAAAGGAATATAGCAAAACAAATTATTAGGACAGCTCATCAACATTCTTGGAATAATTTTATGAGTGAAATAGAAAATGATATTCAAGGCAGACAAAATTTTGCATACGAAGTTATAAAACTTTTAAATAAATCATAAAAGGATACTGCAAAGATAGATGTTATTAACAGAGAAAGATGGATAGAACACTATAAAAATGTATGGTGTAAAGAACAAAAAGAAGAAGACGAAGAAAAACAAGAATCGTATCCAGGTAATGAAACAGGAGAAATTCAAACTGATAAGATTACATTTGATGAACTTCAAGAATCCTTAAAAGAAACCAGCTGGTCCTGATCAGATAAATATGGAGCTTGTAAAATATGGTGGAACATTTCTACATTGGAGAATATTGCATATGTTTAATGAATGTTGGAGAAACTGCAGAATACCAGAAAGTTGGAATATAGCCGAAGTCATATCGTTATTTAAGAAAGAAGATAGAAGAGAATGTAAGTACTATACAGGAATTAGCCTACTTCATTCAATTTATAAAATCTATGCAATGGTTATAAATAAAATACTTAAAATAATCGCAGAAGCAATACTTGAAGAAGAACAAAATGGCTTTAGAACGGGGATCAACAACAGATAATTTATTCATATTACACCAAATATTCGAAAAAAAAGAGAACGTAACCTATAGACGCATGTTGCTTTTATTGATTTTGAGAAGGCATTTGATCGTGTTGATAGAGATAATTTATGGAAAATAATGGAAATATATGGCTACCCCGCAAAATTAATTTATGTGATAAAAAGTTTATATGTAGAGTCTCAAATTGTAATAAATATAGGCACATCAAAGACAGAAGCTATTTTAATAAATAGAGGTGTAATACATGGGTGTAGTTTATCACCTATCCTTTTTATCTATATATTAATGACATCATCCAAAATTTGAAGAGTATTGTTAATATAGGTATAAATGGACCGTTTTAAAATATTAAACGTTTTAATCTATGCTGACGATGTGGTTATTCTTCAAGAAAATGAAAATAATTTGCAGTACTCTTTACATCAATTAAATCAGTTATGCCAAGAATATAATTTCAAAATATCAAAAGAAAAAACGAAAATAATGGCGTTTTGGGGAAACGATCATGTAAGATCAAAAATCGTAATAGACAACAAACCTCTGGAACAAGTAACAAATTTTATTGACTTGGGTTGTAATTTCCCTGTAAACACAAAAACTGAAAGAGACATACATATGAAACTGTCGAAATTTCAAATGATATGCGGAACTATACATAAAACATTAAAGAACAAAACAAGAAGAGGTATTATATTGAAGTTTTATAAAACATTGGAATTTCCTGCATTACTTTATGGGAGCGAAACTTGGGTAATGACCAAAAAATAGCAAAATAGAATACAAAACGCAGAAATGAACTTCCTTAGGAGAACAAAAGGGTGCACAAGATTGGATCGGATAAGGAATGAAGATATAAGAATAGTGTTAAATATATATCCATTCGATGAGAAAATCAGAGAATATAGAGAGAAATGGTTTACACATGCGGAAATAATGAATGTATCAAGATTACCAAGAGCAGCATTCAACTACAAGCCAAGAGGTTCAAGGAATTTAGGAAGGCCAGTGAAAAGATGGACAGAACGACTCTGAGGCTGAACAGGCAATTTGCCTAGCCCGTGAAGTGAAGTAGAAAACGATATAGAACAATAGTTGTCAACACATTGATTATATAACTTTTATAGAACAATAGATGTCAACAATAAATAAATTAAAAGGTTTCAATGGGCTGATATCTTCACACAATTGACCGATAAAAGCTTCTCAAAATAATCATGGTTGCACAAATATGTTTTAAGCGATACTTTTTAAAACTGAAAGAAGATGGTTGATAGCTGTGAAAGAGGATAGTCAACACCTTATGAAATTGAGGAATTGGAAACAGAAAGCTACGGCAGAGAAGAATGCAGGCAAATATTAATAAAAGTCAAGGGGTATCTTGGGCAGTAGTATAATTGCTTAATAATAATAATAATAATAATAATAATAATAATAATAATAATAACAATAATAGTATTAATAATAATTATTATTATTATTCCTTCCAACTTTTAGGCCAAGGCCTGTTACGATTCTATAGAAAATTTTCCCTCCAGCGTTTCATTAGACGGCCCAGTGATCTTCGTCCTCTTGGTATATAATCATAAACAGCTTTGAGGATCCGATTTGAACTCATTATTTCAAGATGGTGTTTCCAATTTAGCTGGTACTCTTTAATTTATTCCAAAATTGACGTAGTCTTCAATTCTTTTAAGTTATCGGTGTTCCTTTTCCGATCCCATCTGGTGTAATCCGCTTTTCTGCGCATGAATCTCATTTCACAAGCCGTTATTCTACTTTCATGTTGTCTTTTTAATGTCCATGCTTCACTACCATAGGGCAACACTGGTTTAGCCAAAAGTGTTATATAAATGTAATCTGTAGTTTTTTGTGCAAGAGATGGTTTAATAATAATACTAATACTAATAATAATAATGTTTCATTATGGTAGAGGTAAGGCCATAAGACTTTCCCTTCTACTTAAAAGCACAAATACGAGACTCATGAGATTTTAAAACATCAATAAAAATAAGGCATAAAATATACACATTAACTTCTCTTAATAACCTCATAATTCTACTATTTTACCAATACTGCTGCTGCTACTGATATGATAAATTATACAAGAGCGAACAATTAACACTGGGCATTATTTCATAAGATATATTTCACAAAATATATTTGATTCCAAGGTTTGTTGTGTATGAAAACACCTATGCTACAGCCTCTAGAATATTTTCATCGTTAATTAAATGATAAAGATGAATGAGAAGGCTCAGAGGAGCGGAATGCGTTCTTCTAATGAAATGGCCAAGATTATGAAAAACCTAGACATAACAAATTACGTGATTACTCAGCATGTTGACACAATAGAGGCCTGCCTATTACAATGTCACAACTGATATAATTTTTAAAAATAAATCTATAATACTTGGGCATTAAAGAATACTCCACACCAAAGCAACATCAATCTGTCAGTCATCATCCTAGATAACAAAGCAATATCTTATTCATAATTTGTTAAAAGTTTCAGGTTTTTAAGTTGAATCCAATCTAAGTTGGAACATCAAATTAAAAATTATGTCACAAAGGGTATTTTCTTTAGTGCATTGCTTAATTGAATCAATTATTTGAGAAACATTTCAAATCCAAGAAAGTAAACTTCCAGCAAAAAAAAAAAAAAAAGTTATCCTAAGACTTACTACAGATTTCGTATTTCAATAATATAACTAGGGTTCGGCTACTTATTTAAAGCGAACGTGTTAAAAATCTATGGACTTAATTGAAGATGCGCTGTTTCTCAAGTGATTGTTGCAATTTGCAGTTAATAGCCACAGAATAATGGCAAGAAATATTATTATAGGGACTATTTAACTCATGTCCCAAATGGGAGTCAGTGACCAATCACGTTTCAATGAATTTTGTTTTTGAACCAATCACACTCGTTTTTCACCTCGATTTTATCAATTTAATTTTATCACTTGAAAATCAAGTTCCTCCTTTTTAACATTCTGAATAGGTCAGAGCATTATTTTGCAGTGACTTCTCTTTAGAAATACGTTGAATGTAGTAATTTATATATTTAGATGTAAGAATTCTAGAATGCATGTGGCTACTAGATTGTATATATAGTGTATGAATGTCAACACATGCCGCATGCGGGAGTTGATATAAAAACATTTGTAGCAATTGATTATACCACAAAGAAAAATGAAACCACTGTTTGAAACTTTCTTAAATGTATTATTTTCCAGAAATTTACGTTCCAGAAAAATATAATTGTGATATTTACATCATAGGACATCAGCAATTAATTAATAACCTATATTTATAACAGTTTGATGTGTTTCATTTTTTTCCTCCACTAGGGTGCATTCTTACAATATTGCGTTCCTTTGGCAATAAATAATATGATCTGGTTGCAGTGAGAACAAAAGAAGCAAATATAGCATACCAATCGTTTCTCATTTTGTTTCAAACATCGCCGTTTACATTAAATATATAAATATTTTAAAATAACTATATTTAAATAAAGATTTGTGAGTAAACAGCTTACTTTTATTCGTTAAATAGTCCTAACAAATGCCAATCTTGATTTCCAAATTCTCATAAGTAATGCCACGAGTGATTTTCCAATTATCGATAAATTCACGACTCACGAAGTGAGGAGTGAATTTATCTACAGAATTTGGAAATCAAGAGTGGCATTTGTTAGGACTATTTAACGAATAAAATTAAGCTGTTTACTCACACAATCATTATTTAACTATAGTTATTTTAAAATATTTATATATTTAATGTAAACGGCGATGTTTGAAAACAAATGAGAAGCGATAGGTACGCTTCATCTGCTTCTTTTGTTTATCACTGCTACCAGATCATACTATTTTATTGCCAAAGGAACGCAATATCGTAAGAATGCTCTCTAGTGGAGAAAAAAATGAAACACATCAAACTGTATATTAATTCATTTCCGATGTCGTATGATGTAAATATGACAATTATATTTTTCTGGATTATTACCTGGGAAAAAATACATTTAAGTAAGTGCAAAAAGTGGTTTCTTTTTCTGGTGGTATAATAAATTGCTACAAATGTTTTTATATTAACTCCTGCAAGCGCTATGTGTTGACATCTATGCACTATATATACAATCTGGTAGCCGTATTTCTTATAGGCTCAGTCACTGCAAAATAATGGTCAGACCTATTAAAAAGGAGGAGCTTACTTTAATATGGTAAATTTAATACTGATAAATATTTCGTGAAACACGACTCTGATTGGTTGTAAAACAGAAATCATTGAAACGTGATTGGTCATTGACTCCCATTTGGGGCATGAGTTAAATAGTCTAGATAAATTCTCTCCTCATTTCGTGAGTCGTGAATTTATCGATTATCTGGAAATCACTCGTGGCATTTACTTATGACAAAATGGATGTATTAAGGAATTGATATCCATACAACATAAATAATACTATTAAAACCACATTTATTTTATTTTTATCACTTTTATTACACTGCTTCATACTCATTCCTATCGATGTTGGACAGTCATAAATTTTGGAGCAGAACATACCAACTATATCTTCAGGATTATACACTATACACTTTTAGTTTAATTTTCATAACTGTCTTTTTTATATTCACTGGTACACAATGTCGTGAGTAAGCACGGATTTCAGAAAGTTCTGGAGTGCCAGCACGTGGATATTTCAAGCTGTGTTGAATGAAGTTGTTTGCTTTAACCTCACCCACATTTTCTTAGAATATGTCAGCTTCATAAATTTCGAATTGTTAAATTTTTATTTGATTTCTCTTGAAATTCTTTGCTTCAGTGTCAGTCGATACGACATTCTCTTTATAGAACTGTGGGTATCGTGATTTAAAATCCTTAACTTTTTCACTTTTCCCAAGTTATACTTGAAACTTGTCAGGTACCGCTGTTAAATGAAACAACAGTTCTGTATATGATTTCGTTGTGAAAATCCTATCAGTTTCTTAATTTTTTATATCTCTAAAATAATGGACGCGAGAAAGTTTGGATTGCCAACGTATTGGAAAGTAATGACGGAGAATGTCAAACCTACCGTTGTACATTAATCCATTCACTTCAGGTTTAAATGCTCAATTCATTTCCCCAGAAACAGGAATTAAGTCACCGTAAATAATATTGTCCATTTTCAGACATTCATAACAAACAAAAGATAACGGTACTTGAGATCACAATAAGGATGAAGGCCAAAACACATTCCTCTACTATTCACAAATGTTAACAAAAGCTACAACTCACACAAGAAGAGATGTACAACATATTACACAATTTATACAGGCAGCGTTAAAACAGGTGAAGGGTTTAATGCTAAGAATAGTCTTATTACAACATTGTTTTGGTTTTGGTTCTGCTAAGCCATCAGAAAAATAAAAACACGAAGATGCTTGTTATTTGCATAAAGAACAATATTAATGAAATCGACCAAATTAAATCTCTTGAGCTTTTTCTTTGCTACTTTTTCATGATACACAGAGATTTTTTTATTGTTTTTGATATAGTGAATTATCTCTTTTAGGTGTAAAAACATCATTACTTATGGAACAGAACATCGGTCATTAACAACAATAGAAAGAAGTATATTTTGGAAATTGAAATGAATTTTTACACAAAGGCAGCAAAAATTTCAAGAAACTCACTTATAAGGGAGAAAATGAAGATTGAAAAGGCTACTTTAGATTATAAACAAAAATCAACAATTAAGATGGTACGGACATGTTCAGCGAATGGAAGAGGATTGACGACCAAATGTGTTTTGGAATGGAAACCAGAGGGAAGACGAGGCAGAGGAAGATCTAAGAACTCATGGAGTCAGGGAATATATTTATACATGAAGAAGAAACATCTAGAAACAGGATATTGGATGGACAGACAAATTGTCATAGATTGATATATGGTATATAGATAGATACTTCATAGATTGATTAATGTCTTTGACATCGTCCGATTCCTAATAACCAATTTTGTCTGTCCATCCAATCTCCTGGTTCTAGATGTTCCTTCTTCATATATGAATATATTCCCTGACTCCATGAGGGTCTTCGATCTTCCTCTGCCTCGTTTCCCCTCAGGTTTCCATTCCAAAACACCTTTTGGTAGACGATTCTCTTCCATTCGCTGGACCTGTCCGTACCATCTTAATTGCTGAGTTTTAATATAATCTTAAATAGTATCTTCGATCTTCATTTTTATCCTTATAACTGAGTTTATAATGTTTTCTCTTCTTGAAATTGTTGCTGCCCTTCGTATAAAATCCATTTCCGTTCCCAAAAGATACTTATTTGTTTTTGTTCGATATATATATATATATATATATATATATATATAATCACACACACACACACACACACACACACACCCTCATGAATTATGAAAAAAAAATATCAACTGCTGCATCTAAAATAATTCTTGGACTGGTATTTATGGAAGCTGTAGACAATAATAATAATAATAATAATATAATAATAATAATAATAATAATATAATATAATAATATAATATAATAATAATTCTCATTATATAATTAAAAATTAGAATTAATAACTCCTACCAGCCAGCTATTAGTCTCAAATCCACATCTGTTAATCTTACAATGGTCGATGATGTACTAATATAGTCATGACATGTGGTCAAGATATCGGGTACCCGTGCCTTATAGCTGGCTTTGTCAACATAGAGTCGTTACTTATTGTAGCTACCCAAATTCCTCACGATATAGGGGGAGCAGCGGTTCCCATATTGACCGACGTTCCATGAGAAAATTTATTTCCCTCATGGGGACTCGAACCTGCGTAAGTCCTGTAGCCTCTGCACCAAGGTTTGATGCTTCAAACTGTTCGGCTACGACGCGGGACAATAATTAATAGTATATGTATTTAATCAGATTAAACGCTTTAAATGTATTTTTATAACTTCGTATTATTTCACTTTCAATTATTTTAATGACATTATTTTGTTTCAATGTCAGACAAACTTAGAATAATTATTCTCATAATTAAATTATATTAAATTTAATTTATGCTAACTTTATTAAACCTGTGTGAGTAACACAATTTAAGTAATGAAGTTTACTTTGGTCCAAAAATATGCTCGCAATCGTATTTTTAAAATATTGGCAGGACCAGTATTTATCTATGAGAGCAAGACACAGACCCTGCGAAAAAATAATGAAATTGGAATTACAACTAGTGAGATTAGATGAATGTGCGGAAAAACAGGTTGCATCAAGTGAGATCGGAGAAGAAATGATCTATCCTGATTTAAATACGGTGCCGACATAGATTACATCAATCAGTAACAACAGAACTGGCCTCAAAATTTGAAGAACCAATATTTCTAAGGCAATTTTGAAGTAAGCATACCACCAAATGTCAGATGATCGTAGGATGGCCTAGGAAAAGATGGTTGGATTTTTTTTGTAGACAGTAAGACTTTTAAGTACTATGACGTGAAATAATGATAATGATGAATATGACTATTTAAGTAAAATAAGTTATTACACCCCATATTTAAATTCCTTAAGTAGTGAGGAAGATCTCGGATTCCAGTACCGATGTGATTTTTAAACTTTACTTAAATCTCTGGCAGTATCTTGAATATGGCGTAGACTCGGCTTCTAACGGAAATAAGAACCACACATATGTACTTGAAGTAAAAGCGGTCATCCCGCGAAAGAGACAATCGGGTTGAAATCTCGTGCCGATTTTCAAGGAAGGTGGTAATCTTAAACTTAAACTATTCCAAGGACCTCATTCGAACCATAGTGTTCTTACTTCACTTTTAAATGATTACAAGTTTATGTAAATTTATATATGTCCTATAATTAAATAATTAACTAACTAGCTAAGTAACTAACTTACTGCCACTGTCGGACCTATAGGATCATGGCCGCGCGAAGAAACGCACACTATATATACCAATTTAGGGTCAACGTTTTCCAACCAACCTCTATATAATTTACCTACCTCAAATTCTGGTTAATGTTAATCTCCCATCTTATTCTTTGCCTACCTACTGAGTGCTTTGCCTTTGGTTTTCCTAGAATGGATTTCCAACTCTTTTCATTTCCCATTTCCGCTACATGTCCTGTCCATCGCAGTCTTCTTATTATATCTGGCTTCTTATAAAGATCATTTAGCTCACTGTTAAGTAGTTTCTTCATTCACTTGTCTGTTCATCTCTCTTTGATTCATATATTTTCCTAAGAACTTTATTCTCAAATACTCATAATATTATCTTTTACCTCAAAGTAAGAGTCCGTGTTTCGCATACATTAAATATAACGGCGAGAAGAACTGTTTTATGTACGAGTATTTTCTGTTTATTGTTGTTGAGAAAAGTTGAGACAAGAGTCCCTGTAATATGTAATAGCACGCATTTCCAAAATTCAGCCTATGTTTGTTTTTCTACACCTCATTCCTGTTTGTAATTATTGTTCCTAGGTATTTGTATTTAGACATTTCTTCAAAATTTCCCTCATTTGCCGTTAAGTGTTCATTTCAATTTTTTCTTCTTCTTCTTCTTCACGGTTTAGGCTTATTTACTAGCCTGTTCGGGCTCCAAATTGCTGCTCTTTCCATCTTTTCTTTGATCTTCCCAAACTTCGTTTCAGTTATATAATGCATTTCTGTGTGTGTCAATATATTTAGTTTTATTGACGTTTTCTTCCAGCTGCTATTCCCTATTTTTACTCAGTAGAATGTGCGTGTTGGGCCTAAGTATCGTCTTGCTATCGCCTAATAATGTTATATTATCAGCATTTAGGCCTACTAGCAGCTTATTAATACCGTTGAGCCTTACGCCTTCTTTAGCCTTAAGAAATGCTGGTTTAATTAGTACAGAATTGAATATTAGGTATATATAGGCTATATTTTATTTATTTTCTGTTTTTAAACAATTAAATAAACGTAACTGTGTAGAAAAGGAGCACCACGTTTATTATAAACTTAATAAACTTAGAATAATGTGTTACCATGACATGTCCTAGGCAACAGACTGAGAGCGAGACCCATATGCAGTTTTATTGAGTAGTGTTAACAGGTATATATGACTCTGCGTATATGGACGTTAATTGGTCGGATAGAAGATAAATAGATACAAGGTAGATGCAATTGTTTAGAGGACTAGCGCTTTATAACACTCGTAGCAAAGTGAAAAACGAAATAATCAGGTAAAATTCAAATATTTTTAATTTAAATGAATTGTAATATATAAAAAAAGGATGAACCAAAATAAGTGTGACACACTTTGCTGTAACAAATTACAACTGAAGTAAATAGAACTGCAAGAAGACATGAAAGAAGAAAGTGGGATTGCTTTAAATCTTCCCAATATCTGATGAAGCTAAATGGCCTATATCATGTAGATGGTACAAGTTATATGTTGAGATTACTGAAGTGTGATATTGGTAAAGATTTAAGTGAAATATAAAAAGACCGTCATGCAATGAATTCATTAGCAAGTTGAATCTGTGCTTCAATTTTGCTGGTTTATTAAATATTTATTCATTTTGTTAATCAAATTGTACACATTGAGTTATATTGTTGGTGAAAATAAAAAAACATGGAGTCAGCTAGAGCGATTTTTATATTTGTCTGTTTATGTTAACTCCGAATCCTAATCGTTCGGTTTGCTGCTTAACGGACGAAGCCTTAATGTTATTACATCATTACTATATACCGAGTTTGTTCATAAAATCAATGAAAATTGCGGCCTCTAGTTATTAAAAGTCCACCGCTGTGGTCTCGAGCTAGCGTGCTGCCTTCTCAATCACGGCCCGGGTTCAATTTCCGTTCGGGACATGCTCCTAGATGAGGTTTTTTTTCAGGTTTTTTCCTCACCTGTAAGACAAATGTCAGGAAGCTTAGGGCCCAACAGTCCCGAAAATCATCCGGCAACATCATCATCCTTATCATTATCACCGTCATCCTTCACTGCTGTGGAAAACAACGGGAAGCTACCACACCTATAAAAATCAGCGACGATCACGATATGCGAATATGTCCAATGTGCGGGAACTTTGAAGATGAGATACATATATTAGGAAAATGTAATGATTTAGAATATTGGAGACGTCAGTTATTACCGGAAAGATTTCTAAATTCAAATCGGGAAAGAATGGCATGCTACGAGTTATTGGTAAATCCAGAAAATTGGATAAACCTCGGTAAATTTCTGGACAAAACGCGAAAAATAAGGACAACACTCATTCATGAATAAATATATGTTATCAAAATGCAATACCATTAATTATTAACTATTATATATAAATTAATTAGTGTATAATGCTGTTGTGTTATTATTTAATTGTTATATTAATGTGTTTTCTTTATGTAATTGTAATGTTAATGTTTTTTTTAGTGTATAATGCTATTGTGTTAATAATTAATTGTAATATTATTGTGTTTTCTTTATGTAATTATTGTTTTTTCTTTATGTAATTGTAATGTTAATGTTTTTAGTGTATAATGCTATTGTGTTATTATTTAATAGTAATATTTTTATTGTGTTTTCTTTATGTAATTGTAATTTTATTGCTGTTTTTGTTTATTTTTCTTTACACTAGTACCAATTATTACTTTATTGTAACGGACTGTCAACAGCACGTACGGCTTACTGCCCGTGCGACCCATATTTGTAAATAATATTGTAAATATCTTACTTTTTGTCTAATAAAGTCCTACTACTACTACTATAATTCTCTAGAAAAGCTGCAAAGCATAGCCTGAAAATGCTATGATAGCAGTGAAAGATCTACCCTCGGGCAGAATTACTATGGAAGAAGTTATTACAAACACACACACAGACACACACACACACACACATATATATATATATATATATATATATATATATATATACTTCCCATAAGTAAATATTTATAATGGTCATATTTGGTGCCTAATCCCAGAACGGAATTAGCTCTTTCTCCGGGAGAAGGTGAGAAACAAGTGGAATTCGATAACTTTTATAACTAAAATGTTTAATTCCTTTTGGACGTTAAATATATTTCAATGTCCACTGCCATATTTATCAAGTGAGTCTTCTCACAAATGAACTACGTATTAAACAAGAATCAAAAAGTTCTTGATACATTACAAGATGATGATGATTAGTCTTCCTATTTGGTATGTTTTCACCGAAAAGCAAAAAAGACTTTTTTTACTACGGAAAGCCGCCGTTATACGAAGTTTGCGCGCGGTTGCCCCGACTGGGATCCTGGCAATTCCTGAAGGGCCATGCCGGGATTTTTGGGGGTTTTCCTGTTTTCCAAATTTCATACTCCACTCCTCTTTCCTCCCCATTATGTCATTTATTCTCTATTCATTCATTTCATATCACCATTCACTTCATCTCATGTTAAGTAAAAAAATATCTGATTTAGCAAATTAGAGGTATTTAAAATAATTTGTTGTAGGGATCTAATGAGGTGCGTGATCAAGTATTTCATCACAATTCCGAACATGTGTGTCAATTTAGGGCAGGATTGGGCCAAAGGGGTATTGTAGCCGATCCTAGAAATCTTGGGCCTAGCCTAAATATATAGCGGCATGAGTAATGTGTGCGAATGCTTGTTGTGTGTCGAAAGGAGCATCATAATAGACGCATATCACCGTAGAATAGAGTCCACCTCATTCAACCAAAAATAAGGTTGCCGTGTTATGGTCTTAAAACCCCGAATTACTAATCTATTGTTAACTCAAAGCATTAAATTTATGTTTGATTTTGTGAATTATTTTGAGGAATAAGGCAACGGTTTACTCGCCTCGCGGTATATAATAATGCTGACCTGAAATTTAAATTATATATAACTTGAAGTTAAAAAAAATTCTTCTTTTGAATTTAATAATTAAAAATCGCCTTTATATTATTCGGCCTATTCGTTTGACATAAATATTTTTGTTTATCACCACTTGGCGCCATTATTCTATCATAGTCGTGGAGATGTCTTTCCACTCCTACATCCAAGTAGCAACTGATACTCATATCACTAACAGCCATCATCTCATACATTACAAAAATGCCATGTGATTGGACATTTAAATCTGATTGACTCCAGCTTAATTTCAACGTATTTTAAATAAGATATGAGTATAACTGGACACACAAATCTGATTGAATCCTGGTTAAATTCAATGTATTTTAAATACGAGATGAGTATAACTGGATACTTAATATATTTTTGCGCATTTAAATCAATGAGAATACAAGACATTAAAAACAATTGTTTCTATAAGGTGAAGCAGGACTGTAGTCCAGGAGATGGTTTAATTATGTCCAAGGGATATGGTACATGGAATTGTTGCACCGGGCTAGTTGGGTTCAAGTTTTCGGTAGAACTAGAATTTATATCTCGGGAATCCGTGATGAAGGATATTCACTGGGGAAAACAGTAGACTCCCTGTTTTCAATTAAATTGGATGCTGCACTTTTATTGTCACTAAGGCTAACACTTGTCGTGTTTAACGACGACTTGACACAAAGGCTGTTGGTGGCCGGAAACGTATATTTATTATTTACTGCACATGTTTAAATAATTATTTATAACACTGAAAAAGTGCGCTCTGAATGATAGCACCGAAACTTAGACAAAGCGATATGTCTCCTGTACTGATACTCGCGCTATTAGCTTTAACTTATGCGAAGCGATGTGCCGCCTCTACTGGCACTCGCGTTAGTGACTTAATTTTTACTTATGCAAAGCGATGTGCCTCTTCTACGGGCACAGTCGCTACTAATTTAAATTTTCGCTAAGGATGAATATTTATTCTCTCTGAGTGGGCCGGCATCCGTCCCTTCCACCAAAAGTCTTAGCGTCTCACAAAAAGTTCATATGTTACAATAATTTTGATTCGTAATCATATCTTCGTCTTATCCCCTCCCTTTATTTTATATACGTGCCAATATCAAATTTCCAGGGTTTTACAGATGAGATTAATATTTACTAGGGCGGATTTCGTTTGTCGCCATCTACCTTATGCCGCCAAAGAAGGCACCTGCGGTTAGCGCACATGTTCTAGTTAAATTAGTTTGTGATGGCTTTTTTCCGTAGCTTGCCTAGGAAAACTCGGTTTCTTGTTCGCCTATTGTAAGTAGTTTAGGGATTTAGCTATTGTTATAACTATTTAATAATAGCACACTCTTGTAAGTCCCTTCTACAAAGGAAACTGCAAACTTTTTCTCCATTGTATAAGGGCTTACCGTTCCATTGTATGTTGTATACTAGTGTGGTTCACCACAATATAAAGGTTCAGGTCTATGACTGAGCGCTAATCACTGGTACTAGTGTTTTATTTATTGCATACGAAATTGATTTATTGTAGGTTATATCATTTTGATTTTGTTACCGATGAATTCCTATTTTAATTCCATTTCATTTGAATACAAATATGGCCTACTTCTGATAATAATTACAAGTTAATAAATTATTCACCCTTAATAAAAGTCCTTATCCGTCTGTGTAAAGGAGGCTGAGTGAATGACTGGGTGCAAAGGATATAAAGTCCAGCCGCTTGGTCTCCGGCTTTGACGTTTTGGTTGTACGAGAGGTTAAGGGATAAACCCGCCATCTACTTCCAATAAGGAAATAGTTGAAGTGAGGCTACACATCTACCACAACCAATCACTGTCTTGACGCCGAAGTGAGGTTGGAAATTGCTGCGATGTATTCGGCTGTAACCACGTGGTACATAAAGCGGCCCCTCCACTGAATATCCATATCGGCAACATTGTCGTGAAAACGTCAGAGCCCGAAAGTGAGTGGCTGGACTATAACATTAACTGCTTTAAATATTTCCAACAAACAAATATACACTTATAATTGATTCATGAACTGGTTTATAGTATTATCACATCTTCATGTGATCAATGTTCTACGCTCTTATCCTCTTTTTCTCCAAATCTCTCTGATCTTCTTAGTCCCGGTCTTTTAATCCTTTTTAGTTCAGAACTTTTTTCATGTCTGGAAGCAAGTGTTTTTGGTCTATCTCTATTTCTTCTTCTCGCTAGAGCCCAATCCAAAACTCTTCTTGGTAACCTTTCATCATCACCATAATAGTTAAATTATATTGTTTCACAAATATTTAAGATTTTAAACTGTTTCATTTTTTCATAACAAATAACCTCATATACTACAAATTACAATTTATAATAAACGAGCGGGATACGCGACGTTCTTCGTCTGTACAAAATAATTTAATTATGTTATGTATAAACAATTTATTAACATGTACACTAATAAAGTGTTATTGTGAAGTATCCCTAAAATATAGACTCAAGCTGTCGTTGACTTTTTGTAGACGTTTCGAGATATCAATTCTGTGTACATCAATTTAGTGTATTTGTTACGGTTTAGACAGCGTAAGCCATTTAAGTGTCCTAAAAGCGACTTTTAGAACATCGAAGCACTTATTTTTAGCTCCAGCCCTATAGTACGCTACATAGGTAATAGTAATATGTAATATACGTAAATTTAAAAAAAATATATATCTCTAAATGATGGTAAAACCCCATTCAAATCGGTCAAGTAGTTTTTTGAGTCCATAAATGAGAGACAGATTCACAGACGTTCATTTATATATATATATAACTGTCAACCACTTTTTTATCATTTACTTTGATAAGATCATGGAAATGTAATAATACAAACATTAGCCTTTGCACATGACAAATAATGCTACATAAAACAATGGCTTTCAAGGGCACTCAACTAGTTCGGACAAAGATAATATTAGAAAATAAACCAACAGAATAAGTGGTAAAATAAAACTTCCTAGGTTGTGAAATATCATACACAACGGAAACAGATAGGCATATAAGTATCAAACTAAATAAGTTTAATTATATAACAGGAACAACACTGAACATAATTTCTAAAAGTGAAGCCAGGAAAGACTCTACAATGAAATTATACAAGACAATGGCAGTTCCTATTATTACTTACGGATCCGAAACATGGACATTAACAACACAACAATCGGCTAGAATATAAGCTGCTGAAATTAAATTCCTCAGACCAATTGCAGGATATCAAAGAACAGACAAAAAAACACAACACAGAAATAAGACAACAGCTAAAGTAGAGAAATTAAAACACAACAATAGTAAAATACAGAACAAACTGGCTTAGCAAGGATGACTAATAATAGAGTACAAAAAGCAGTATACAATTATTTACCATGAGGATGAAGAAACTTGGGAAGACCAAAGAAAAATGGGAACAGCACAGCGATTTGGAGCCGGAACAGGCTAGTAAATAAGTCTAAACCATGACGAAGAAGAATAAAAAGATAAAACAATGGATCTACTATCCAGCTTTCATCCTATCCATAGTAATTCTGTCCGAGGGCAAAAATAGATAGGATGCTAATGTCAAGGTAATAATGTTTGTAGGAAAATTATATAACTTGATTAATGGTAAGGTTGTTAAATTATTAATGGGAATTAAGTTTAATGATTCTTGGCTGTGTATAGGGAAGGGGAAATTATAAAATAATAGCACGTCTTTCACTACAATCATACCATTTTGATGCTATGCTTTGCCAGCTTTACTAAGGAATTATAGGTGTGATAGTTTCCCGTTATTTCCACACCGGCGAAGGATGATGATGATAATTATAAGGATGATGTTGATGGCCGGATAATTTTCGTGGACCGTTGGGCCCTAAGCTTCCAGACATTTGTCTTACAGGTAGGGAAAAAACCCCGAACGAAAACCTCACCAGGAGCCCGTCCGACCAGGAATCGAATCCGGGCCCGCTCTGTGACAAGGCAGTACCCTACCTCGAGATCACAGCGGTGGACTATCCAGCTTTAGGGATCCATAATTATTTATTGTAAAAAAAATCGTGGGTTCACCTTAATAGTTTCATTCCTTCGGAATTCGCTAATATCAAAGCGTGGAACATAAAATGCTAAATATATGTTTGTTTTGTGGTAGTGTTTCTCACAGTGAAGAAGGGAAAAACTCAACTGGAATCAATTGCAGTTGGTAGCTGCTGCTGTGCGTGTTGTTTAATGTAAATTCTGTCCAACACTTGAAAGCCCAGAGTGGTTTTTAAATTGCTTTACACTTGTTAGTTGAGTAAGTAAATGTAATTATGTTGACTCTTGTAGTAACAGGGTAACAAATTTCCCAAGATAGTACAAAGGGAGGCTTTCTCTGAGAAATGGGATAAACTCGATTTGCGGTCACAACCCAAGTGATCGACTACGTGCAATCAAATCAACTTGCTTCTTTCTCTCCCTGTCTTCTTTAACATTATCAATCCTTAGCATTTCTCCGCCTTCACCTCTCTTTGTATGTACTTTTCACGTGTCCTAGGCTCCCTTGTCTTCACCCAACTTTAAACCTCTCCGTTTATTGGCACTTCAATATATACCGCACCACCTAAGACTTAGAGGGACATGACTTTGGGGATATGAATTTTAATATTTTTAACACATATCTTTTCGAGCACAAGGACATTTAGGATATCTCTGGATTGATCATCTCAATGTCAGAGTAATCTTAGAGACTATTTAACTCATGTCGCAAATGGTAGTCAATGACAAATCACGTTTCAATGAATTCTGTTTTACACCAATGACAGTCGTGTTTCACCTCGCTCTTTATCGATTTCTCTTTATCAGATCCTGCTTTTGTGATAAAGAAAGCTCCTCCTTTTTTAATATTCTGAACAGGTTAGACCATTATTTTTCTCTAACAAATACATTGAATATAGCAAATAATGAACAGATTCAGTGATTTTACTGAATTTTTTATTCAAAATATAAATGATTAACCCATAATGTTGATTATAATATTTTGATGTATTTCATTATTTCTCCACTAGATTGCATTCTTATAATATTGCGATCCTATTTGGCAATAAATTATATGATCGAGTTGCAGTGAATATACATAACCTCACATTATTCTAATTTGTTTTAAAACATCGACATTTACATTAACTATATAAATATTTTAAAACGCCGGTAACTATATTGAAATATTTATTTTTTAGTAAAGAGTTTAATTTTATTCGTTAAATAGTCCTAACAAATGCCACTCTTGATTTCCAAATTTTCTAGATAAATTCACTCTTCACTTCGTGAGTCGTGAATTAATGGATATTTTGGAAATCACTCGTGGCATTACTTATGACAACACGATAATTTAAGACAAGACACACCATTCATTAAGTCATATTAAATAATGCGCATATGATATGGGTGATCTGAGAATAAGATAACGAAATTATTAGATTACAGTTAAGCCTTGTAGCCTTAACTCTTCCAGAATAAATAAGATAATATTGATGATGATGATGATAATAATAATAATAATAATAATAATAATAATAATAATAATGATAATATTGATTCATTAGGAAAAATAAAAGAAAGAAAAGCGTTTGAAATTATATGGACACCTCATAAGAATGGAAGAAGAGAGAATACAAAAGAATATCCTAAATTGGAAAGCTAATGGAAGAAGTGGAAGAGGCAGGCCTAGAGTACGATTAATGGATGGAGTGGAGAGAAGTATGGAAGCTAGAGATTTTTGGGAAGGAGATGCTTTAGACTGGAACCTCTGGCGGCAAATCTCTTGGGGTTCAAGGAGAAACACTATTGTGGAATATTCCTAAATAAAAAAAATATTGATTCCCGTTTGGTTTGTCTTTCCGTACTAAATGACTGTGGTCCAGATTTCTTGAAGCTCGACGTTTCGTCTACTACTGCGATAGATATATTCAGGAGATTCTTCCTGCTATCTCCGAACTCCTATCTTTGGTTGCAAACACTGCGTCGTTTCATCGTAAAACGAGGGGCGGATTCGATTCCGGTCTGGATAAATCTTCAAGGCGATTTTTCTTCATTGTGTAGACAAATTCAAGGAAACTTAAAGCCCAAATGGTCCATAAACATAATTTATACATAAAAATTATCCATATTATGTTCTTGTTTAGTATAAATGTATGAGTGAATGGTGCGTCTTGTCTTAAATATTCAGTGTTTGTCCCGGAATTGGACCTGACATTAAGCTGATCACTCATTCCGCGATGCCTTGCACTCCATGTGTAGTCAAAAAAAGTGTGTTATACAGAGATTCAAATCCTCTCTCGACAGGTCGGGGTCTCCGTAAGTACTGGGTGAGATGCGGCACTCAACAATACATATAAAAGGATAGACTAAACTAAGGTAAAGAGAGATAATAATAATAATAATAATAATAATAATATTGTTATTATTATTATCATCATCATCATCAACAACAATAATCACGGATTAAGGCTATGTGGGTTGTTCTGGTCTCATAGGTTCTCATTTAAAAAGTTGAATCCATATCTTTTTCGGTCTACCAACATTCCTGTCTCTTCTTGGTTTGTAATTAAGTATAATTTTTGGAATCTGATCACCTTTCATTCTTTGAACTTGTTCTTTCCAGTGTTTTCTAGATTATTTTATTTTATCTAAAAGTTCACACATATTTAGCTCATTTCTAATATATTCACTTCTTCTTTTATCTAGAAGTTAGCAGCCAGCCACACTTCTCAGATATCTCATTATTATTATTACTATTATTATTATTACTATTATTATTATTACTATTATTATTATTATTATTATTATTATTATTATTATTATTATTACTGTTGAAATATAACTTCATGAGGATGTAGGGTAGTAGAGCTTAATAAGAACCACAAGCCATGAAACAAGGTACCTCTGAGTAAAATATGCCGATCTTCATAGTCGAAGTTATGCGATTATTACAGGTGTTAAATGTTGGCATTTAATTTAATAATAATCCAATGGAATTATCGAACCTGGAGAATAATGGCCTCGCGAACATAACCTCTCAATACATCCATCCTAGGCTAATATTTTCCAATGAATCTCTGTATAGTTCACCTTCCTGAAATCATGGTTAATTTTATTCTACCACCTAATTATTTGCCGTCTTATTCGGCGTGTTCCCTCTGGTTTTTCTATAAGAATATTGCTTGTCCCTCTATCATTTTCTGTTCTGATCTTAACTTACCCATTGTACTTTAGGTGACTTAAATGTTCTTATTTCATCTCCATTTACATAAAGATCATGTAGCTCACTATTATGAAGTATCCTCCATTCACCTGTCCATTTTTCTCTCTTGGTCCAAAACGTTTCTCCAAAAACTTTACTCGCAAATAATTTTAATTTTTTATATCTTATTTCTTGAAGTTAAAAACTATGTTTCGAATCGATATAACTACCATAGGCTTTTTTATATATATTATCAGCTAATACTTGGCGTGTGCTGCTACGCCTAAATAAATGAAAATGAATGTGCTTTTATGTTTAGTTGAATGAGTAAAAGGGAAAATAATTATAAATTTATATTTTTTAGATACCCCGTGCTGATTACCCAGAGTTGCCTGGGAATCTACTTATCCCGATCTTCTTGATGTAAATGAGCTGAAATACGAAAATTAATGTGTTTTATGTTTAGTTAAATAGGTGAAGGGACATATTTATATCGTAACTTATTTTTAGATACCCCGTGCTGTTTACCCGGCGTTACTCGGGATTCTACTCATCCCGATCTTATTGGCATAAATGAGCTGAAAGACGAAAATCAATGTACATCTTATGATTAGTTGAATAAGAAAAATTAAAAATAATTATAAATGTATATCATAATTACTTTAAGATTCCTCGTGCTGATTATCCGGTGTTGCCCGGGAATCTAGCTATCTCGATCTGCTTGGCATAAATGAGCTAAAAGACAAAATTCGTTATTGTGTGTTATCCGTAAAAGAATACCCTCCATGTGCTGCTATGCTTGCTCAGGAATCTACGTACTTTTCTGGATCTTCTTGGCATCAATGAAAGACAAATATGATTATTGTGAGTTATCCGTTAGAGATAAACGATAAACATATGTTGGCCCGGTCTTTTGTAGACTTTTTGAGATATCCAATTCTGGTAGATTAATTTTGTATTTGTTGTGGTTTAAGCAGCGTAAGCCATTTAAACGTCAAAAGAGCTACTTTTTCACGTTTTCCACTACACAGGGCGATTTTTATGGGTGTAGGAATTCGGTATCATAACTCTTTTATAGCCTATGTTCATTCCAGGAATCTCCTAAAAATTTTGCAAAAGCGCCATCACAATCGGATCAACGGTATGCCCGCGTATAAAGTACGAACGAACAAACAAACAAACAAACATTATTTTTATGTATTAGATAATCTACATTTATATCATTTTTTAATTAATCGAGTTCAACTCTTCAAGGATATGCTGTTAACTATTATACATTACATGAGCTCTTATCATCCAAATGTAGAGTTATGAGTGTCCTGTTAATGATAATCTAATGTGTAAAAATCAAAGTTTGTTTGTTTGTTTGTTTGTACTTTATGCTCGGCCATATCGTTAATCCGATTGTAATGGGTCTGTTTGCATAATGTTCAGGAGATTCCCGGGATCGACATAGCCTATAAGATAGTTGTAATACTCAACCCCTTCATCCCTAAAAATCCCTCTTTGTAGTGAAAAACGTGAAATAAAGCCCCTATTTTGATGTTTAAATGGCTTACGCTGCCTAAACCATAACAAATACACTAAATTAATGTACACAAAATTGAATATCCCAGAAACGTCTACAAAAAAGTCTGCGGTAACTTACAATAAACATTTTTGTCTTTCATTGGTACCAAGAAGATCGGGATAAGTAGATTCCCGGACAAGCGTGCTCTGCCATACCGTTCATCCGATTGAGATGGGGCTTTTTGAAAAATGTTCAGGAGATTCCAGGGATGATAAGAGCTATAAGAGAGTTGTAATGCTCAACCCCTTCACCTCTAAAAATATCACTTAGTAGTGGAAAACGTAAAATAAAACCTCTGTTTTGACGCATAAATGGCTTACACTGTATAAACCATAACAAAATACACCAAATTAATTACATAAAATTTAAAGTAACAGAAACAAAACTCTACAAAAAAGTCCGCGACAGCATATGTTTATCTTCTATGGATAACTCACAACAACGATAAGAATATTGGGATAAGCAGATTCCCGGGCAAGCATAACAACGCACAGCAGGTGGTAAAAACACATTAACATTTATTTAGGAGTAGCAGCGCAGCCGGGTATTAGCTAGTAATATATATTTCCAGATTTAACTCTATGATAAATTTCTCGCGGTATCTCATTCTAATTTGTAACTATAGTTCCTGCGTATATGAATTTCGTCATCACTATTATTGAGTATCGATTCCCATTTTAGATGTAGATATAGATAATAATTACGTAAAATATTGTCGTATAATCATACAATTCACCACAAATCTCCAGTAAATGTTAAATTATTGTATGTACTTATATATGAATCTCTTGGACTACTTGTCGGATATACTAGTAATCACATGACGATCGCGATTGGAAATTAAGTCCTATCTGCTGGACGGGTCCACCTACAAATATTAACCCTTGAATTGTTATTTAAGTATCTTATAAGATACATTCCTATAACGTATTTAATATTCATATTTTTAACAAAACCAATGGAACTAACCAGTAGAAGGTAAGTAAAGTTACACAATATAGAGCAATACATGATTTTGTTTTCACTGCGGTCTGACACATTTTAAATAACTGGCACGAGAAATTAGTATATCATCAATTTAACAGTTAACTATGTACAATGTCTATTAATTTTAGTAATACGATTTGAGCCGACGAATAATGAGTTGAAATATAAAATAATATGGCTTAACAATATTTTGTAATTTTTAAATAGAAACAAGTTTACATTACACGTTTTTAAAATGTGTATGTCAAGTTTTCGGTTCGAAATTGACGTACACGAGAAGATAGTATGGTTGATTAATTCTTTCTACAGCATCTTGTTATTAAGTTCATTTTTTCCCCTTCTGTACAGATCCTGTTTTCTTGACTTGCGTTATTTCCGTCTCATCTGGGAGCCTGTAATGGAACTGTCATTTTCCATCTCCTCTCTCCAAGTTTCCTAGCACTGCTGCGAGACACATTTTAAAGTTTCATAAGTACCATCTAATTTTACAGTTATGTAAAGTTTTTATATTTCATATTAAAATTGATCCTTTGCACCTCTTGGCAAATACAGATAATTTCACAATTTTTTATCTTATACTGTAAGTTGATCTTGGATTTATATTTGAACAATATTTTTACAAAGCGACAGATTTTAGGGAAGAAATGTGAATATAATTGCACTGTGCTTCAACTATTATGTAGACTTCAAAAAGGCACATGATTAAATTAAAACGGAGAAGTTGTATAGTATCTTGCTGGCGTTCGGAATTTGTAAAAAGGTAGTCTTATTCGAATGTGTCTAAATGGGACTAAGAGTTAGTTGTGTTGAGGCAATAAGTTTTCGGACATTCACAATTGGTTAAAGCAAGTCTGTCCTCTTTTATTCAATTATATACTAGATTATGCCATCAAATCTTTAGAGGATGAAGAAAGCCTACAACTGAATGGTTATTAATAAACTGTCGGTTTATGTAGATAGCATAGTATTATAAGGCGATAGCGAGGGAATATTAAGGGTCAACACATACACTCTCTAGAGTAATACTGAGAAATTGGGACTGGAGCTAAACATCAATAAAACTAAATATATGTTTACACACAGAAATACGTTGTATAATGGAAATTGACACTTAATGACAAATGAGGGGAATTTTGAAGAAGTTATGGTTTAACCAAATACGTATGGAACAATAATTGCATATAGGAATGAGAACGCCTTTGTTCGTGGCATCATACACGGACATTAAACCGACCTAAGGGGAACCAGGGACACCTTCCTTGAACCCACTTATGTAACTCTTAGCAGGCGCGTCCACAACGCGGGGTGGATCTGACTCTAAGTCGGTGGCTAAGTTCTGCTTAGGACCCAGTATTGCGGGGTATAACGCTTTACCCTTGTCCAGGGTTACGTATGAAGACCACAATGGCAGCGAAGGCAAGGAAGAAAATATTTCAACTCGACCGGAACTGGCAGAGGAGGAAAATTTCAACTCGGCGGAACTGGCAGAAGTGGCAACTCTTTCTCCAGAGTTTGAAAGGAGCCCATACTCGGGGTAACAGGAGTGAAGTCTCCAACGACTTAAGTCGGAAGTAGCAACCCTTTCTGCGGGGATTATACACAGAAGAGCACGTCCAGAGGCTCTAAGGTGGCAGCCCAACCACTAGACTTGTCCTGCGTAACGCTCGTAACGTGACCAGGAGACATTTACATTACTGGCAACCATCAAGTGAATAACCGGACTGATCAACCTAAGACAACCAGAGCAAGAAATAGGAATAAACGATTAGGACTTGTAGAAAAATTGAGAACTGCTACTTGGAACGTTAGAGGATTAGCAAATAAAGAACAACAACTTCAAAATGAGTTAACAAAAGCCAATTTAGATATTTGCCTTCTCACCGAAACGAAAAAGAAAATGAAAGGTACTAAGGAATTAAAAGATTATACAATATTTTACAGTGGAGTGCTCAGAATAAAAGGGCATCTGCAGGAACAGCAATTCTAATAAAGAAACAACTCAGAAATAAAATACATAGTTATAATTTCGTGAATGAAAGAATAATGAATGTTCGCCTGAAAACAGCAAGAGGACATCTAACAGTAGTTTGTATATACGCACCCGAGGATGGGAGAAAAGAAGAAAGGACTGAATTCTATGAATCCTTACAAACACATCAGAACTCTCTTAATAAAACAGATTTTATTTGCTTAGGAGGAGATTTTAACGCCCGCGTTAGAAAAGAGACTGTAGAGAATTTTATTGGTAATAACGGCGGAATGCCTTAAACGAGAATGGAAAAACTCTGAAATTTTGTCAGATTTAATGAATTAAAAATAACTAACACCCTTTTCCGTCGTAAAGATATCCATAAATATACTTGGGCAGCGAGAGGCACTAGATCAATAATAGATTATATATTGAGCAATAAGAAATTATCTCCTCATGTGATTGACACTCGTGTATATAGAGGATACGATATAAGTTCAGACCATTTCATAGTCATCTCTACGTTCACGTGCCAAATAAATGGATTTACAAGAAGAAAACAAATATAAAGTAAAAAGGACAAATTTTAAAGTACATTTATTACAACAAGAGAGTACAAGGAGATTATACTCTTCACGATTATTAAAACTATGTAGATCAAAGAGCTGTAAGAACTAATGTGAATGAAGAATGGCAAGATCTAAAAACTATTATATTAAAAGCTGCTGAGGAAGCCCTAGGGACAAAATCTACAAAAAGAAGGAGAAAAGGTTTATATATATGGAATGATGAAATTCAAGAAATGGTCGAAACAAAATAAAGAGCATATTTAAAATACATCCAATCAAAATCAGAAAGAAGAAGATAGAATTGCTTATAATTACAGAAGCGCCATTGTTAAAAGAGAAGTAAGGAAGTTGAAACGACTTAGCTGGGACAACTATAGAATACGATTGCCATGGATCACAGGATATGGCTTACAAGGTTTTGAAACATCTGAATTCAACTGAAAAAGACACAGCCAAATTAAATAATATACCAGAAAAGAGTGGCTCAAATATTATAGAACATTATGGAGAGATATGTCAGAAATAAACATTGACCCCAAATTAAAAGAAATGGCACATGTAGATCTCCTTGGAATCAAAGAATTAGAGAACGCTCTATAAACATCCAAAAATAAGAGAACTCCAGGAATAGACTGTTTAAATATTGAACTTTTAAAGTATGCTCCAAGAGAAATTAAGCAGAGATTCTTATATGTACTAAATGTGTGCTGGAGGATGTGCATAATCCCGGATGAATGGAAGAAAGGACTTATATGCCCCATATTTAAAATAGGAAGTAGACACGAGTGCACAAGTTACAGGGGAATCTGTTTATTGAATACAGCTTGAACCGAAAGTACTATTTTCGGTTCGCTATTGTAGTGCCGTTATCCTCCCTGGACAGTAAAATTCGTGAACTATGCCAATATCCTTTGTCTATGCATCTACCCCTACTCTCCTTTTTTCCTCTCCTGTTGCGTCGTTTGGGCTGCGCATCTCCCCTTTCTGCCTCGGAACGCTCAAATACGCAATGCACATCAAGAACATTATCATTCGATCGGAACTTTGAGTTGAGACAAACGTCGTCTGTAGCCGCGAGTGGCGTGGTTTAAGCTTTGGTCCTGAGGCCCGGGGAAAGACTACCCTGGCTTGGACCGTGGTATGAATGTTGTGTGAGGTATGATATGGTTTTTGTCATGTTAAAGATTATTATTTATTTTCTTTTTGTTCAAGAATGATCCAGTATTTACATTTGTTATCTTTTTCATCCACTTCAGACGTCTTGTTTATATTAAACATCATTTTTATATTTATCCTGGTAAATGTTCAAGTTATTTATGTGCATGCTGCTGTTTGATATTCCCGTACAAAAACTTACTTGTTTAGGAGATCATACTACCTTCCTTTTTTTCCGTCTAGCTTTCATGGTTAATAACAATAATGATACATTCAATTTAAAGTACTCTAGTGTTTTGAGATCTATTGTTGATTTATGTTTAAGTGTTTAGGAAAGAAAGATGAATCAATCTTTGCCTCTTATGGGCCCGGGCAAAGGCTTTTGATTAATAACCTTGGATGTTGCGAACTCTACGCTAAAACATGCAACGGAAACAAAAGACGATCCAATAAATGATACGTACAAATAGTAGCAGTCAGCGTGGTATAAAGATGAGATATACACACATTGAACAAATGGTAGCAGAGCGTGGTTATTTAGATGAGATAGAGATACACACTGCACAAATGGTAGCATAGCGCGTGGTTTTGTTTCTTTCTGTTTAGAAAGAATGTTGTATTATATTGGCAGTAGTTCAGGGGCCGTCGATTCAAAATTTTTGAACTTAAAGTTTTGGGTTCTGGATTCAAGTACCAGAACAAGAGAATATACTCTGAGTGGTCTTAAATGGTTTTTGGAATCATAAAGTGTTTTGATATCAACATTTTCAGAGGTATTATGTCGTGGATAATTATTTGTTTTCGAGACTTATTATCTACGTAAAAGTGACTGAAACCTGCTTATTTACGTGTTTGAACTGTTTACCGTAAATAAATTGATTCATCTCTCCTTGCATGTAAACACAGAGTAATTTATGCATAACGAATTGCGTTCTTTTACAGTTGTTTATACCGTTTGTTTACTTTGTTTAGTAAACATGCCTAGTTGGATTGATGTTGTATCTAAGGACATTTAGTCCGAGAATTGAGCTTACTAGGTATTGACATTGAAGGCGACGTAAACATATTACGTCAACGATGTACTAAATGTGTGCTGGAGGATGTGCATTATCCCGGATGAATGGATGAAAGGACTTATATGCCCCATATTTAAAAAAGGAAGTAGACACGAGTGCACAAGTTACAGGGGAATCTGTTTATTGAATACAGCTTACAAGAATACGCAAAGATTATTACTAGACGATTAAATATAATAAATGAGTATATATTAAGTGAAGAACAGTGTGGCTTTCGGAAATCGATCATGTTCAGATGCCATTTTCACAATAGAGCAACTTATTCAGAAGAGAAGAGAATTTAATTTACCAACTTGCATACTTTTTATTGACTATCAAAAAGCATTTGATAGACTGTCAAGAAATAAACTATGGGAAATAATGTATGACAAAGGGTTTCCAGGACACATTGTCAAAGTTGTGCAAAGCTTATATTTTAAATCAGAAATAATGATGATAAAGGAGGTACAATGAGCGATAATACATTAGAAATTAATCAGGTCAGACAAGGATGCCCGCTATCTCCTGCACTCTTTAGTATATATATATATATATATATATATATAGACGAGATCATTGTACAATGGCAATCAAATTTAACCACAGAATTTAATGTTGGCGGTACGATTCTAAATACCATACTGTTTGCAGACGATCAGACAATCCTTAGCTCTACAGAAGACAATTCACAAATAGCAGCATATAAATTAAACGAAATAGCAAATAAACGCAATATGACAATCTCTGAAAGTAAATCGAAAAGTAATGTCATTCAACGGGAAAGACCATATGAGGTGTAAAATCAGTATTAATAACAGTATAATACAACAGGTGAACAATTTTAATTATTTAGGATGCAACGATCATACTGCCAGAAGGAAGATATCAATATTAAATTAAATAGATTTTACAGAATGTGTGGCACTATAAGACGGACACTGAAAAATAAAACTTTGAGGAACACATAACTAAAATTTTACAAAATTATGGCAGTGCCTGTCTTAACATATGCAAGTGAAAATTGGACTCTTAACCGTTCAGACAGAAGGAAAATAGAAACTGCAGAAATGAAGTTCCTACGTTCAGTAGCGGGTGTGACAATTTTGGACAAGAAAAGAAGTGAGGGTATTAGGAAGGACTTGAATATTTTCAATTTAACAAATAGAATTGACAACATGAGAAACAACTGGTATGAACATGTCAAAAGAATGCCTACAGATAGAATCCCTCAGCTGTTACTAAAGTACAAACCAATAGGACATAGACATGTTGGACGCCTATTTACTAGATGGGAGGATTCATTAAATCCCACTTTATGTGAAAACAGGTCAAAAGGCCTAATTTCATGAAGCAGAAGAAGAAGAAGGAATGAGATACACAAAGAAATTAAAGATACACTCATTTCTGGAAATTTGTGATATGACACATTACAAGGACCCAGGGACCCTTGTCGTCCCAACGTCTCTAAAAAAGTTAAACTAAAGATATATAAACTGTTATTCTCCCAGTTCTATTACATGGCTCCGAAACACGGATGCTTACTTTAAGGTAGGAGAAAAGATTGCGAGTATTTGAGAATGAAGTTCTTAGTTTTTATAGATCAAGGAAAGATGACAGATAAGCGAGATAAGCGAACGGAGAAGACTTCATAACAGTGAGCTACAAGCTCTTTATAGGAAAGAAGATGTAATAAAAATAGTTAATTCTCGTAGACTGCGATGGGCAAGACATGTTGCAGGAATGGGGAAACGAAAGCGGTATGGAAGCTTCTTGTATAATGACGAGAGGGAAAACGCCCAGTTGATAGACCAAGAATGAGGTGGGAAAACATCATTAACCATGATTTGAGAGAGGTAGATTATACATGAGATGATTGGAAAACATTAACTTGGGTTTTTGATGTTTGGAGTATCTTATGTCCGCGCGGCCATGAACCTAGGGGTTCGATAGTACCAGTGAGTTAGTTAAGTGGAGATAGATAGATTTTTCTATGGAAGAGAAGTAAAGCGTGTGTTCCGTTCCCCATTTTTGTGGCATGTAAACGAATGTAACCCATTCACCTCGAAAAACCAGTTCTATCCATGTATACTTTTCGTTCTATACTGAATGTAGTGATAATCGAGCTCGCGTGTGGATTTAAAGTCCGCTGATTCAAAGCAGCCAAGGTCAGCGGATGTTCAAAGGCTAAAGTCCTTAACATTCTTCATTAGGATGAGGCATATAGGTGTGGTCCCGTGTCCTAGGTTTATGGTACGTAAAATAACCTCTGAGGAAAAATGATGGCTCTTTTGCAGCCAAATTTGAATTGCTACGACAATGACTCAGTAGTTAAAGTGCATTGTTAATTAGAAATTCTATTGAAAACTTGAGCAAGACTCAATAAATTAGCGTCTAATACATTTCTTCAGTATTTTGCACATCGCTGAAGAAAACGTTTACAATTAAGAACATATTTATTTTTTATCCTCTTTACTTGAACTGGTTTTGATATTCAAAATATATTCTACGAGATTGTATTCTATCAGTTAAAAAAAATATTTGTGGCATTTAAATATGATTATCGTATTGAGAGAAATGGCTAAAACCCGAATTAAGTGTCCGTTAACCTAAATGTGTCGACCATATCACGTACCGATTTGAATTCTGTTTCTAACAACCTGAGTATCAAATTCATAACGTGGAATGGCGCATTGACATGGGGTATTCATATTCCCTTTTGTAGCCATTTTCAGAATTTTTGGTGATATTTGCGAATGTTCAGAAGGCCCTCGACGTTGGGCAAAAAATAAGTATATGAGGGACTTTTTAATTCCATTATGGATACACGTAAAACGGTTATTTTTGTAGCTTCTGCCGAATACGTCTTGAACCTCCGCAAAATATCCGATCATATTTATGGCATATTTCCTCTCAGAAACAGTTAACCTATCATGACTTCTCATCCATCTGTTTGTTTGCGGGATATATTTTTATAAAGGATGTCATTTTTTCCTATTGTTGTAGAATTCACCACTTGTCAAATTCTCTTTCCTTTAAAACATCCAACTATTCGTGAATCGGTAATTTTTTGCCGAGCATTCAAAAGGGACTCAGAAGGAATTCAGAATGACGTTTTTGCAAATATATGTAACATTTCTGGATAAGGATCCTTGTAGAGGTAATGGAAGTCTTGAGATTTATATATCTTCTACGTAAAGTAAGTCATTTATTTTAATTAGAAGTTTTTATAATAATATTAAAACAATTATTATAATTATTTATACAAAAAAAATCGTTTATCGGCCTATAATTTCCTCTTTGAAGCTGTGTTCTCCTTATCTTAATTTACCAATGAATTTAATGAGAAGAAATAAATAAGCCTTATACAAACAAATTCAAAATTCGATATCGATTTTGCATCCATTTCATTGTTTTTAAGTTACGTGTTTTATTAATTAATTGTAATTCTTGTAATATTTTAATTTGTCACTGACACATAGTTGCACATTCTTTTAGTAATTCAGATCAAGCATTTGCGTTTAAACGATTAGGATTTATTAATTATGAAAGGACAACATTTAATGAAAATATAATATCCTCCAATATGTATTGATATGTTTTTCTTGAAATAATTTATAATTACTATCATGATTATAACTTAGCAGTCATAATCAGGGAGCGGGGTTCTAAAAAGTAAACAGTGAAGTTAAGAACGCATGGACTATAAGGAGGGAGGACGCACCTGTGACCGTGTAGTGTTCAGTGTAAACAAAATGATATTCGGTGGAAGGCATTATACGCTGCTTGAAAAACAATTACACCAGGATAAGGAATTATAGAAGGAAGCAAACAATCGTATGTTTAGTTATTTGTAGTGAGCAGTAAAACTACTTCATTTTGAATAAAGGTTTAATGTACAAAAATATTTTCTCATACATCATGATTATAGTTATTGCAATGTACAATAGTATACTTCCGAAATATACAATTCTTTATTACCCTGTAGGCAATGAATAAATCAAACAGTTGCTAAGAAACACTCTATTGTACAACAAGTCCTGCTCAGTACATACTCCGTGTGCAGGTAATATGAAGCGTATGTTTACTTACTCAAACCCCGCTCCCTGGTCACAATTACAAAATCATAATAAAATTGATTACACATAATATCACATGTTTTAAAATAAATAGATTTAGGCTATGTCACATTATGTAACAATTTATTTAGAAATTAGAATCATGTGTTTTTGTGTTGTATATATATATATTTATTTATTTATTTATTTATTCGACGTTTCGGCATGATTCCACATATCATTATCAAGGAATGATAAGTTCGAGTCACAGGTTTAGGTCTTATATAATAAAATACATAGATTTTTCGCAATGGTCCGTTTCCGAAGACGTGCACCCATCCAAGGTTTAATTCTTATGTAGTTTAACACCTTCAGTTTTCAGTGTGGTCCGTTTCGGAAGCCGTACACCCACCCAAGCGTCGACCACACTCCATGTTGCCCAACCGTGGTTTTCTTCATGTCTTCTTCGCTGTTCTGGGGCTGACATGGTGGGCAGCGAGAGCAGTTTTACCATCTCCTTATATATTTAGTTCATTTTACTATCTCATTACTATTTTGCTTTATGGAAATATTTTCTATTCAATTTATGAATTGTTCAGCTACAAATATATAAATTATCAATCAATCAATCTTATGTGGGTCCTACAACTTTTGTTGCATCTCGCATTTCGATTGCTATATCTCTCTGTCATTCCATTTATCCTCTACAATAGCCCTGTCAAGGATAACCAATCTAATTCCTTCTCTCCATTGCATTGCAAGTCTTTCTCTTACCCTTTTGTTCCCTGGATTATATTTCAAAGCTATGGTTGGCCTTCTATGCACTTCCATCCTATTCAGATGACCATATCTAAATAAATGACTTGTTTATATTCTTCCAGCAATTAAAAAATCCTTCCTGTTAGTCTTTGAATTACTGCATTCGGCACGTGTTTGCAATTTAGGAATCCCGCATGCTCTCTTTAGGAAGAACACTTCCATTGTCTCAATAACCTTTCATATTTTACGATAGTTACTAACACTCAGGTCCATACGATAATTTTGGTTATCTTCATCTTTGTATGAATGTTCATTATGTTCGACTATAACACCTTATTTTATAAGTAAACAGTTTCTTTCCCTTGTTATACTCGATTGTGTATATTATTTCGGATTCATTTGTATATATAAAATAAATTAATAAAATAAAAGAACATATATTAAATGGGTTAAGTATAGAAGATTTCCTTCTGTGTTATGTTTACATTACGTAAATTTCAGGTTCAATGCAAGTTAGTGGCATTTTTGTCTTTGCACAAGTATATTCAAATTTTGGCAACTATTGAAGTGGTTTCAAAGTCAATAACTAGCTCCAGAACTGGAGTTCGGATATGTAGAATAAAAAGAATCAAGCAGCAGAAATGAGAGTACTGATACCTTTAACTGAGTACACAAAATTAGGTAAACTGGAAAATAGGTTAGTTAGGAGTAACCTCAAAAGTTATAACGATAATTGAATTTAAAACAGAGTATAGAGAAAGGTGGAGACAACATGTGGGAAGAATAAATGCAGATAAATGACCGAGGATTGTGTTTAAGTACAAATCAAGAAATAAAATATCAAAACCCACATCAAGGAATGAGCTGGGTACAGGCGGATTACTGCCCAATGCGTGCAGCCAAGAGGAATAAATTAATTTCATTGCTAATAAAACAATTATTACGTTACGTTATATCATACAGCATATTTAACACGTTCTTGATTGATATCTTGTTTTAATGAATAAAGCCATAGTTTGCATGTAAACGATTGCTAACATTAATCATGTTTTATGAACATCACTTGTTTTTACCTGTCGTTATATAAACTGTTCATGTAAATTATTAATTCCATAAATCATATTTTATCTATTTACATTCATCAGTATAGCTTTGTAACAAAATTAGTAAGCAATTTATTTTTAAATTATCCGGTGTTAATTTTAAATTTAGTCACCCAAGGAAATAGTTTTTTTTATTTTAAAAATGTCCTTGTAAACCCAGAAGGTACGCACCCAGTAGATAAGCCAAGAAAGAGATGGGAGAGTAATATTAACTATGATTGGAGGTAGTAAATGATACAGGCGATGATTGAAAAACATTAGCTCAGGACATGGATGTATGGAGAGCTTATGTCCGCGACCATGAACCGGGTTTCATTAGTTTCAGTGTGTTACTCAGTTATCCATTTAGGGTCTGCCAAAAGTAACAAAATTATTAGACCAAAAGTAACAAAATTATTGGACAATAGAGAAGATAAACAAATCAGAAAAATGTATAATCTAGAGAAAATTCGTCAAAATTTAAATTTGTACAACATGTATAGAGTAAGATAACTTCAGTGGACTACTGATTATATTCCTTGCCTCTGTACCCGAGGGTCGCGAGTTCAAACCCGGCCGAGATCAATGGATATTTGTAGGATGGAAAAATCCAAGAATCAAATCCCTCCTAAAGAGACGTTAAGGCGTGATCCCGATTTTGAAGATTTTCAGGGTCATAAAAAACCTTAACAATGAATAAAAAGTCCTCTAAACAAAATTTAATAATCTTCAACATCCTAGTAGTACCTCAATTGCCTACTAGATCTCGCACTCGGTCGGTATGTTGACCGTATATCATTCCTGATATCTGTAGGGAAACAAGCGTAACTAAATTATTTTGGACTAGTAATTCCTAACAAAGAAGCAGCTAAGGCCGAACATTGCACTGTTATCCCATTGTAGATTAAGTAACTACAGTGTAGTTAAAAGATAAATTCTAAAAGGGGTGGGGATATCAAGAACTAGGATTTGGAGACTTGCCATATTGATGATTTCTCAAGATGGATGTGTCCACAATGTTGTGTACATTTGAGATTTTTCGTTGTTTTTAAAATTATTTTAATATTGTCCAATACCATTATCAATATTACATTATAACGTAATTGTGGCAACGCCTATGACAGGCATAATGTGAATGTAAAGCCGACAACCATGAGTATCGGTTCTTTGCACTCATTGTGCAAGTAAATGTACAATCACTTGTGAGAAAACCATGGTCCGAGAGAGAAGCATGTGTAAATGTCTCGTTAACATTTAATTATTAAAGTACAATTTACACATTAAGTGTAGTTCATAAATATTAAAGTGAATAAATTAATACTCATGAAACAGGAACTTCCAATAGCAAAAATACAAGCAATAAATAAGTACATTAAATAAGTGTAATGTGATTCTAGAAGAATAAATAAAATTGTTAGTCATTTTGTGATTGTGGTCACAATTATTACATTTTATCTTTGTACCCATATGGATGTGGGTATCTAAGAGATACTTACAGAGGAAACGTACATTCAAATTACGATATAATTGATAAACACAAGTTTATGTAAACTACAAAGTACTCTATAATGGATATATAGCTCTTCAGCGAGGTTATTACTATTTATTTGTGCTATGAGATACAATTACTAACTTCTTACATTGATAACACTCTAGGAGATCATCAATGTGGATTTAGAAGAAATAGGTCTACAACACATAAGATTTTTAGTATAAGACAGATTTTAGAAACGAAATGGGAATATAATGGCACTGTACACCAACTATACATAGAATCCAAAAAGGCATACCATTCAATTAAGAAGCAGAAGTTATATAGTATCCTGCTGGAGTTCGGAATACCTAAAAAGCTAGTTAGACTTATATGAATTTATCTAAAAGACACAAAGAGTAGGGTGCGTGTAGGCAAACAATTCTCGGATACTTTTGAAATCCAGAATGGTTTGAAGCAATTTTCTAATTTTGTACTAGAGCATGCCATCAAATATTTAGAGGATGAAGAAGGCCTACAACTCAATTGTATTAATAAGCTGTTAGTTTATGCTGATGATGTAGTACTATTGGTCGATAGCGAGGAGATACTGAAGGACAACATGCACACACACACTACTGAGTAACACTAAGAAATTTGGGACTGGAAGTAAATATCAAGGTCTCACGTACAAATATATTGTATAATGGAAATGGACAGCTACTGACAAATGAGGAAAATTTTGAGGAAGTGGCTCAATTCAAATACCTTGGAACAATAATCACAATTAGAAATGAGATGAACAGAGAAGTTAAACATAGCCTCAATTCTGGAAATGCGTACTATTATGCATTACAGAGACTCTTGACGTCCCAACTCCTATCAAAAAACGTTAAACTGAAAATATATAAAACTATTATTCTACCAGTTATATTATATGGATGCGAAACTTGGACTCTTACTTTAAGGGAGGAAAGGAGATTACAAGTACGCCTATTTGAGAATAAAGTTCTTAGGAAAATTTTTGGACCAAAGAGAGATGAACAGACAGGTGAGCAGTGAACTTGCATGGTCTTTATTGGAAGCCCGATATAATAAGAATAGTTAAGTCTCGTAGACTGCGGACAGGACATGTGGCACGGATGGGGAATGAAAAACGTCCATGGAAGCTTCTTGTAGGAAAATCAGAGGGAAAACGCCTAGTTGGTAGACCAAAAAGAGGTGGGAGAATATTATTAACTATGATTTGAGGGAAGTAGATTGTACACGGAATAATTAAAAAACATTAGCTCAGGATAGGGATCTATGGAGAGCTTATGTCCGCGCTGCCATGAACCTAGGGTTTGATAGTGCCAGTGAGTTAGTTAGTTAGAGTTGGACTTATTAAGGAATACTTTTGTATTTAGTTATTGTACATCTAGATTATATATTTGTCGGAGATGACTTCCAGGTGGTATATCATCATCATCATCATCATCATCATCATCATAGTACATTCACGAATTTAGGTCATTTGTTTCGGCCTCAAGAGAAACACCATCCAAAAGTCTTTTGAGTGGACGTCCTGGTCTTCTTCTTCCCGCGGGTTGATTGGATTTTTTCGTGTGGAGACTTGAAAGTAGTTTTGAAGTTCCTTAGGACAGGTTACTGGCCCGACGCTAAGTAGTCCAGTGGTAGGGCTGCTACCTTTTAGTCTCTGGACATTAGGATACTGCATTTACTCAGTACCCGATGGAACGGTTATACCGCCGTGACTCGGTCCTCAGAGCCTCGTTTGTGAAAACGGATTGTACCACGAGAAGGTGAGGATGAGAATTGGGTAGGAGAGGTTATACACACGTCACTACCCCTTACAACCCAGGTGGTATCTATCTTTGTAATAAGGGGTAGTAAGCTTGTATATAGCCTTTTTCTCAAAGTTCACCTTATCTGGTTGTTTATGTTTGTATTGTAGAGTCGATGATGAGGGTGAAATTGTTGGGTGTAGTAGCAGTGACAGCAATGCAAGTATTTAAATTTTCAAGTTTTCCGTCAACTTCTCGTGGACCGTGAGCTGTTTTGATAGAATAGTTGCAGTAATGAGACTTAATTACTTTATTAAGCGGAAAGAAAAAAGTTAATGGCATTTGTAATTATGAAATTGAAGAAGGGTTTGAATTTAAATATATAAATATAAATAAATATGTAAATTAAAAAAAATTACAATATTGCCACCGAATGAATGAAATAATTAGAGACATTGTGATAAACAAAAATTATAAGACAACGAACTCTAAATACTCATTATTTATAAGGCGGCTGTAAATTCATATAACAAAATTATTGAACAGTATAGTATGCTGCAGTTTATCTCATAGACCAATAATTTTGCCCCTTCCTGTTGTTAAAATTTTCTCTTCCTGTTCGTAACGAGAGATATCACAGCAAATTAACTTATTTGACAAGGATATCGATTCAACAATGTACGATCGATACGGCATAGCAAGAAATGCCAAAAGAAAACCACTTTAAAAATTACAAAAAAAAAGTTTAGTTGTGTTGCTCTAAAAAAATATTAAATGTTGTGAAATGAATCCGCATTATTGTTAATAGTTATTTCTCATAAAATCATATGTTATTGAGTTTTCCCAAGCCCAATGAGATTTAACAGTAAAGATATGCTATTTGTAACTATAAGCCGGCTTAGAAACCGCCCGGAAATAAGATCGGAATACATAACCTCACTTTGGTAAATATTAAACATTATAATTACTTTTAGCTTCTGATGTTCTATTATTCGCTAAATAATAATAAACAATAATTCCATGGCGCGACAGGCCTAGAAGGCCCTTAGACTACCAGCCGGCTGCTGGCCTCACATCCACATGTGTCAATCACAGAGGTAGATGATCATCTAGCCAGTATAGGGGTACAATGTGGTCAGCATGTCGAGCCCCCCAGCCTTTATAGCTGGTTTTCTCAACCTGGAACCACTACTTATTGTAGCTACCCAAATGTCTCACGATGCTGGGTACGCACCATACTGGCCGAAATAAAATGAGAAAATGTCTTCCTTCGATGAAGACTCGAACCAGCGCTAGTCCCGTAGCTCTGCGCCAAGGCTTCCTGCCTTAACCACTCTGCTACGTATTCGCTAAATAGTCACTCGAAATCTAACGTGAAGTTGAGTTTTTCATTACACAAAATCACAAGCGACAAAGTCGTAATGTTTCAGAAAAACACAACCTCTTGTTAGATTACTGTTAATAAAACATATCAAAATAATTTGATAAATTGGATAAATAACTTACATAGAATGAACTCGAGACGTTTACCACTGAAAGTAATAACCAAAAGGAAACCGATAAAGAATAATACCTAAGAAAAAAGAACGCTGTAGAAATTAAGAACATCTTGAGATATGTGATGAGTAGGGCTAGGAGTTTTATGTAATAAAATATAATTTTGCAATGCAGATAGTATATATTATTCAACTGTTTGTGTGTGAAACCAAAACAAAAGATAGTCATAAGTCTAACTTCTCATTATACTATTCAACTGTTTGTATGTGAAACCAAAACAAATGACAGCCAGAAGTCTAACTTCTCATTATACTATTCAACTGTTTGTATGTGAAACCAAAACAAATGACAGCCAGAAGTCTAACTTCTCATTATACTATTCAACTGTTCGTGTGTGAAACCAAAACAAAAGATAGTCATAAGTCTAACTTCTCATTATACTATTCAACTGTTTGTATGTGAAACCAAAACAAATGACAGCCAGAAGTCTAACTTCTCATTATACTATTCAACTGTTCGTGTGTGAAACCAAAACAAAAGATAGTCATAAGTCTAACTTCTCATTATACTATTCAACTGTTTGTATGTGAAACCAAAACAAATGACAGCCAGAAGTCTAACTTCTCATTATATTATTCAACTGTTTGTATGTGAAACCAAATCAAAAGATAGTCATAAGTCTAACATCATATTATACTATTCAACTGTTTATATGCGAAACCAAAACAACATAGCCATAAGTCTAACTTCACATTATACTACGTTGCAATCTCAACTTTTAGTACATAAAAACCCTAGCCCTAGTGATGAGACTCAACACGGGCCTAAACCTAAAAAATTGACCCTCATAATGATGATATTATTAAAATATCCATTAACTAATTTAGAGATACTATCGAAACTAGAGGTTCATGGCCGCGCACACGTAATCTCTCCATATATTCCCAATCCGGAACTTAGAATTTTATTCGTTACCTGTAACATTTACTTATATCATGGTTAATATTGTTATAACATCTCATTCTTGGTCCATCTCATTTTTCTACAGATTTGTAAAACAAGTTTCCATGCTCATTTTTTTTTTTGCACATTACAGGCATATGCTCTGCCCATCGCAGTCTGAAGAACATAAATGATTTATTATGTCTGTTTTCCCAGAGAGATCACTAATATGTAGTTTTCTACATTCATCTATTTTCTCTCTCTCTGGTCAAAAAATATTTGTATTCTTTAATACTGGTAATATTTTCTCCTCCTTTAAAGTAAGATAAAATGATTGGCATCCACATACAATGCATCTCACTCGACTCGTGGTCCGCTAGCAGGAAACGTGACTGCGGACAGTGAGTCACCAACTCGCACTGCCCACGCAGTACATCTGGCGCCTGGCGGAGTGAGTCAGTCGATCTGAATGCTTGCAAAGTTAAACATGCGTTCTACTGCAATTCTATATTCTCGTGTTGTGACGTGTGACAAAGTGTTATAAAGTAATGTTCGATAATGATCTTCGTTCATAATTATCATAATGTCTCTGTGTTCATATACAGCATAGGGTATTTATGTGCGAGTCTTGCAAAGAAATTGATAGAAAATCCAGAACATAATTTCCCGATGTAAATCCTCCAAATAGAGAGATGTTTGACGACTTGTAAACAAATTTACAAAAACAAGTTCTGTGCTCGATAAAAAACCAATGGTAACTAAACGTATGGTGACTGAGGATACATTAGACGAAATAGGAGACATATTAGAACCTATACCAACAAAACTCTAAGGCGACTCGGCCAAAGAAATCGGTTATTTTCAGGAGCACAGCATGGCGAGTTACGAAATGAGAGAAGTACCGTGCAGTTGGTATGCCTGGCCGGAGCGAGTTGATGACTTTCTGCCGCAATAACTTTTCCCACTTGCTGGCCACAGGTTGAGTGAAACACATTGTAGTATAGTGAAACGTCTACGCGAAAAATAAAGCAATAAACGTTGAAGAAAATGCTATGGATAGAGTGCAAATAGTAGGAGACAATGTTCAGTTGAGGAATTGTCATAATTTAGAGTCTTGGAAACCTGATATCATCTTAAGTGACTTCTTCATCTTCTTCTTTTTCACATCACGTGCTAGGCAAATTGCCTGCTCCGCCTCACAGTTGTTCTGTCAATCTTTTCACTGGCCTTCCTATATTACTTGAACCTCTCGGCTTGTAGTTAAACACTGTTTTTGGTAATCTTGTTACATTCATTCTCTCTACATGTCTAATCCATTTATCCAAGTGGGAATATATGTTTAAAAATTCAAAATATCAATACATGAATGAAATAATTAGGCGACATTTTCTTTTTTACTCCACGGCGCAATAGGACTACAAGGCCCTTGGCCTACCATTCGGTTGCTGACCTCACATTCAGTGTCTTAATCGCAGAGGTAGACATTCATCCAGCCAGTGTAAGGGTGACATGTGGTTATCATATCGGATCCCCCAGTCGTTATAGCTGGTGTTCTCAATCTGGAGCCGCTACTTATTGTAGCTACCCAAATATCTCACGATGCGAGATTGGTAGCAGTCCCATACTGGTCGAAATCCCGTGAGAAATTACTTCCCCCATTGGGACTCGAACTAGCCGCAAGTACCGTAGCTCTGCTCCAAGGATCCTTGCCTTAACCACTCGGCTACGGCGCAGGAATAATTAGGCGACATTAGGGTAACTTAAATGATAATAGAATTTAAAGCCCGAATACACGTCATTACTTTTAAGGCGGTATTTTAATAATGGCGATGAAACCCGAGGTAATTTAAACAGTGCAGAGGATAGAAAAAAGAGCGAAGGCTACACAAATTAAAATTTTTAGACATTCATTAGGAGTCATGAGATTAAATATGTTTTGTCTAATGCCACCAGTTGTTCTTTTTATAACATTCCTGGCATTTTGCCCTTGCATTGGTGGAATTGTAGTCCATTTCTTAGATTGAGGCACATGGAAGGCGGAATAACGTTACCCCGAGTATATGTAATGAGTGATAATGAAGCGCCACGAGAGTCCTTAACCTAAATTCCAGACAGTGAGCAACGACAAGAATAATTCATTTTAAGGAAATATTCCTACGACCTGACCGGGAATCGAACCCGCGACTTCATGAACTGTACACAGAAATATGTTGACTTAGGCTTTGTACAAGATCATAATTCTACTCAGAAACTCTGACCTCCAGCCCACGAGAGTGATCGATTCTAAATTAAAAAATCAACTTAAATTATTGTCAACAATTTTAAATCACAAATTCCGAACGGGTTGACACAACATATGGCTTTTAAGGTCCTGCGTTCAAAATTAGGTACCAAACAACCTAAGATTGATGGTACCAGTATGTGGCCTCTATTTAAGTACCCCAAATATCGATATCTCGACAAGTTAAAAGTAATCACTCGGGCACCATGTCGACATACTTAAAAGGGTTTTAGAGTTTATAAGTTTTAGTCTCTATGGAGATATTTTCGCATTTTTATTTTACAGTTTTTAAACCATGGGTTATTTTTCCATTTTTAACGTATACCATAAATTTTAACCGTGTAATTTTTGTAACACTGAAACTATGGTAATGTTCTATAATTTCTAAACATGTGGAGTGACCGAAATGCGATCTCAGGTCGCCTTAATTAAAAATGTATAACTCACTCACCCACCACCCCACCCACCCACTCAATGACATTGTCGATAACCGAGGTTTATAGTCACACGGATATAAGGTCTCCATATACTCCTATCTTCAGATAAGGTTTTGCAATTTTTTTTGTGTAATCCCATCTTCCTCAATACACGTTAATGTAATAATATCCCGTCTCATTCTTGGACTACCAATAGGGCGCTTCTCTCTGGCTTATCTGAAAGATATTGTCACGCCTCTATTATTTCATTTCCCATGTGTGCCACATGGCATACCAGTAGCAGACCACGAGACGTCTTTTTATTACATTTGGTTTCCCATAAAGAACAAGGAAGTTGAGTCATGTAGTTTTCTCCATTCTGCTTTTTGTTCGTCTCTCTTTTGTTCAAAAATTTCGTACACAGTTTTTTCTCAAATTCTCGCATTGTTTTTCTAAAGATGTTTAAACAAATAAATAACATTATATATATGCGTGTGTGTGTGTGTTTGTGTGCGTGTGTGTGCGAGCGTGTGTGTCTGTGTGTATAAACAAGTCCTACACATGAGGATCTATTGAATAAGTATGATTGAACTATGGAGATAGAGAAATGTGAAATCCGTTCTTTCATTTTAATACAAAAGTTTGGAAATGCTATTTTCGTACCAACTGTTTATAGGAAAGACTAATTTTCTGCTAAACTGGGCATTAATAGCAGCTGTGTTTTGTTTTTATTCAATCCCAAATCACAATACAATGAAATACAAATATATAGCATCCAGCTTCTGGCAAAATGGAGAGAACAATTTGAATGGAATGAAAAGAGAATTTGAAGAGATACAGGAATTGAGAGAGACAGCTTCAAACAGATTCGTGTTTAGAAATATAACATTGTAAAAGCATATTTAAATAAAGTTATGTTTTGTTTTTAAAGTAATTCCGCAATGTGCATCAAATGAAAATTATATCGGTCATTCGTAACAATTATCAGGGGTTAGTTTTTCGAAATTTTTATACGTTTATTGATTTTTGGATTTCTTATACTTCTTTGCTTTACATCTTTCGAGCTAAGTTCCAGTTGTAATATAATAAACTAGATGTATGACTGCATTTTCATTGGTCGAATATTGGTTTTACCAATAAACGCGTAAGAAATTATAGTTCGAACAATCGAAATAAAGGGAATAAAAATCTATATTACCTAGCAGATGTATAAATACGTTATATGGGACAATCTTGTAGTTAACATGTAATATCCTCAACACGTGTTCAATTCAGGGTCGGTTCGAGGGATGAGATGAGCCCCTATTTACACTGTGTTCCAAAATAGTGGACGGAATTTTAAGTAGTTGATCTATATTTACAACCGAAATTGGATGTGCGATTACTTGCTGTACTGAAAAAAAAAACTGTGAAAGTTTTATATCCTGTATGCAGTAATTTGTTTCTTGTCATGATTATGTCACATCGTTAAATTTGTGAAAAAGGCATTGTGTGAGTTGCAATTTGCGAGGTCTGGTTCGATTGATGCAGTGCAGCGAGCTTTCCGATGGCAATTTGGAATTGATTCTCCGACAGATACGAGTATCTGTCAATATTATAGACATAGACAGTTAGAAACAACTGGATTTATTTGTAAAAGGAAATGATGTGCAATACTATTCAACGATAATGTTCCTCGACGATGGATAGGACACGCCGTTACGGATGCCATAGTTTATTCCCGATGGTCTCCACGGTCTCCCTATCTCACACCTTCTGATTTATTCCAGTGGGGGTAGGTGAAGGACCGTGTGTATGAACCACCACTTCCCGTTGACTTTTCAGACTTAATAAGAATTGCTGCTGCTGTTGAATCTATTACTACAAATATGCTGATCAAGGTTAAGGAGGAATTCGACAATCGGCTAGATGTGTGCCATGTAACGAAAGGTACTCACATCGAACACTTATAAAGTAAGTTATGAAAACTCAAAGAGTTTTTCTTTAATCGCATATAAGTTTTGTTCATATATATATATATATATATATATATATATATCTCATGTAAGGAAAATTAAACAACTTTGAAACCCCGTCCATCATTTTGGAACACGGTGTATAGACATATATGGGTTTGTAAATGGTCGGCACCCAACCATATTTGATAGACCATCAGAGGAGCATATGAACGAAATGAAATAGATGAAATGATTATGGAGAAATGGTGGAATGAAATTGTGCAGGAACAAACAGGAGAAACTTCGAGAAAAACCTGCCAAGCTTCATTTTGCCCACCTCTAAACCCATATTGAGTGACCGAGACTTGATCTCGGGACCCCACAGTGAGAGGCGAGCGTCTAACCGCTTGCGCCGGAGCAGCTTTGGGAGAGTCTTAATATATGTAATTACAATTTTAAATCATTAAATATGAACGGTTTTATTCCTACGGATGTGCAATTGAGAATGTGTTGGAATTTGCATTATTTTAAATGGTAAAATTATTGTAGAATTTCTTAATCGTTGGAAGCAAAGCATTTGAAAAGCGGAAAGTAGTAAATTATTTTGAATATTTCCAATCAACTTACTGAAAAATATCACACACTAACAATTTAGGATATGGTGAAAATATCAGCAGGTTTACAGGTGAGCTTGCATGCAATATAAATTCTGCTCATATTGAAGTTGTACCGGTGATAAAGGATATTAATGGCATCATGGAAAAAAACGTAAACGTATAATTATATACACCCTTATAGGCCTGTAAGTTAAAAAAAATTAAATAAGAACCTAATATATCAATTGTCCTGAACTAAAATGGATTTCTGTTTAAAAAATATAAACTATTTAAAACTAAGTAGGCCTTTCCGAACATGATCCATCTTCAATATTTCGTTAGAGTATAAACTTAAATGCAGAAGATGGAACATGTTATGAAAGGCTTACATGATTTCAACGAATTGACGAATTTGTTTAAACATAAACTTATTTTAATTGAGGAGGACTAA
>JASPKZ010010132.1:0-64228 GCA_030220185.1 Diploptera punctata
TCTCCATGGGCGAAGAAATTTTCTCATGGTATTTCGGCCAGTATGGGACCGGTGCCCACCCAGCATCGTGAGGCATTTGGGTAGCTACAATAATTAGCGGCTCCAGGTTGAGAAAACCAGCTATAACGGCTGGGAGACTCGACATGCTGACCATATGTCACTCATACACTGGCTGATGATCATCTACATCTGTGATTGACACATGTGCATGTGAAGCCAGCAGCCGGCTGGTAGGCTAAGGGCCTTCTAGGCCTGTTGCGCCAGGAGAGTTTTAGATGAAGTTCTGACAGCTCACAGTTGCTTCTTACTTTTGGTTTCGCTTATATGAACCCCCAGTAAGTCAGAGTCGACCCTTGGGGGTTTTATAGGGCCATTTTCTCAGAAATTATTTGAGGTTTCTTCTTCTTAAACTTAATTTGTAGGATTTCATCCTGTTTATTTCCAAAATCACTCCTCGGAGGAAGACGTACTGGATGTGCATTACTGTCTATCCATCTCTTGGCTGGCCTTCCTCTTGTTCTTCTCCTGTCCATTGGTCTATCTTCTTTAGCTCTTTTTGCAAGCCGGTTTTCTTCCATTCTTTCTAGAGGTCATCATCATCTGCATTCATGGATTAGGTCTGTTGACCCGTTCCGACTTCAACCCATCTCTTTCTAGGTCTGCCCACATCTCGGGTGCCTTTAGGTTTGTATTTTGTTATTTGTTTTGGATATCTCTATTCATTCATTCTGTCTATGTGTTGCTTCCATTTTTGTCTATATGTATCTATTTTATCAGTTATTGCAAATATTTCAAGTTCCTGTCTTATTTCTGTGTCTTGATTCTGTCTTCCTTAGTGCACCCTTTAACAGATCTCAGAAATTTTATTTCTGCCGCCGTTATCCTACTTAGATCTTGTTTCTTATGTATCCAGGCTTCTGATCCATAGAGCAGTACCGGTACTGCCAACGTTTTATAAAATTTCAATTGGGTCTCTCTTGTTTTGTTATTTAGTTATCGTTTTATCGTACCACATATTCCCTGGAATTTTGCTATTTTATTATTTATATCATAATAATAATTAAATGAAATGTCACATCCTAGATAATTGAGATGGTTCACCTGTTCTATGATTTTGTTTCCTATTACTATTTTGGATGTGATTTGATTTTTCCCTTGGAATGCCATTACCTTAGTTTTTTCTATGGATATTTTGAGATTGTATTGTTCACATATTTATGTAGTTTAAAATATTCCTTTGAAGTTCGTCTTCTGTATTTGCTATTATTACCTGGTCATCAGCGTATAATAATGTTTTCAAGTAGTGTGTTTTTATCTAATTTTATTCCTAGAGTATAAATGTGAATTTTTGCACTGTTTACATACATGTTTAACAAGTTTACTGAAGCAGTTTTGAGTTACATTTCTTCTTACTTTTGAAAATGTAATGTTTTTAAACTCCAATATTTTTTTAACATTTTTACAACGTTTACATTTTTTAAACAACTAATAATTTTAAGAGCACCAAAGTGCTTCCATATCAAGAGATGTAAGTACTATGCATGCTTAAAAAATTAATACATTTGCCTCTTATAGTTTCTGAGAAAACGGGTCTTTTATGTGAAAATTATAGTTTGTGGAAAAAACTAGTTTAAGTAAAACGTTAGTTATGTAATATTAATGATGCAGTCATACTTAAAAAAGTATTAAAATACTAAAAATGAGCATATATTAAAAATATTTATATTAATTTGCGCATAAGTAAAAGAATTGAGGAGAAGGAATTATAGTGGTTAGGACATGTCTTAAGAATGGAAGATGAGCGATGGCCGAAGCAACTGTATGAATGGCATCCGAACAGAAAGAAGAAAAGAGGAAGACCAAGGTTAACATGGAAGGAAAACATGAAGACAGTAATGCAAGCTAGAGGGCTAAGCATCGAAGATGCCCAAGACCGTAGGCTTTGGAGGTTTGGCACGGGAAGACGGCAGCAGCTGTAAAAACCCGAAGATAGAGATAGATTAATTTGTGCAGACTTTTTAAAACTACAGTAAAACTTGCTTAATCCAATGTCAACAAATGTATTGATCCAGGCAAAAATAGTAATTTTACGAGCATTTATTTTGTATAAAACGGAATCTGTCCAACGGGGAAACGGAAGGATATTTCTACAAATGTTTATAAGGCGGAAAGAGAGAGAGAGAGAGAAATTAGTTTCCACTTCATTGAATTCCCGTTAGGCGAATTAACAATAAGTGATGATTACTGCCGCCGCGCCGGGTGAAGTAGAGTTTCTACCTGTATCTGGAATTTTCTTTCGGCCACACTGCACACAGGTTTTGAGAAATACAGATTAATTTAATAAATATTTGGCGTGTGACATGTATCTTACAAATAATCAGTGCAATGTAAAATCTTAAATTATTTAAGATCTGACCGAATGTGTGCATATCTTTCACAGGTAGCGTTCTGATTTTGGAATAAAGATGGCTAAATCGTATGTATCATTGTCATTAAACGAAAAAGTGATTGAAGATAAAAAACTCTCAGTACGCGGAATAATGACTAAATTTAAATAATTTATGAGATTTAAAACACAAAGAAAAAATAATGAATGAAATGGTCAAATGAAGAGCAAAAAAAATCCAACGAGGTGTGGGAGTGTTATACAAGTCCGCGTTTAAAAACATTTCCAAAAATCTGGACCATAGTTAGTGAGTGAAAATGGAACTACATACTTTAATTTCAGGATACGCGCCTAAGAGACATTTTTAATGCTGACGAGACGGGACTGTTTTTTCGTGCGTTACCGTCGACGTCGCTCGTACATACTATACTTCACTTTCCAATGGCAGCGGAACTACAATATTAATCGGTGCTGTATAATCTAACATTGGTTAGCTTTTTGTTTTCTTTATAATGCGGAAAGTTGCCTAATGTGGAAAACAAAATTGGTCGCATGCGATTCCTCTTTGAACAAGTTTCACTGTATTATAAAGTACAAAAAAACCAAATTTGAGAATGTTTTACTAAAATCATTGTTTAATCTCCCCTCAACAGGGATCTGAACCTGGTGATTATCATTATTGTGGACTTGTATTAATTTGCGCACATGTTGTAAATATATTGTGGGGTTATAAACGTGGAAATGTTAGAGTATTGTGTATGACAGATATTATTAAAAAATCCAGGGGGTTGCTTCCTGTCACACAACACACAACTATACACAAGTTTCAGTCAGGACATGTGTTGGTTGAGGGGGTGCGGGGGTGTGAAAATATACAGTCAAGTGGTGTAATTAGGTGCACTGGTGTTTTCGTATTCCGCACCACTCTGTTAAATGAGCTTCACCCACACCCGCATCCCGGTTCCTCCAAAATTAACCGCAATTAAAGAAAATAGTCAGTTAAAAACACTATGCATTTCTCTAATCACTTAATTCTAAAGCCAGTCTTACCTGTAATTTTGTAATGTCTACACAGTACAACAAACCTGCAATAATTACGTGTCTCAATGCAAGAGGTAGATAAGTACCTGAGGATGTTGGGAGAAAACATTTATTTATTTACTTATTTATTTATTTATTTATTTATTTATTTATTTATTTATTTATTTATTTATTTATGTAAATGCCAAATTCCTACCAGGGAAATGAAAAGAATTTTAAGTACAGAAATGGATGTTTTAGGAAGATCAGCTGGAAAATCTAGAATGGATAGAATACGAAATAAAGAAATAAGGGAAATTATAGGTGTACAAGAGGAGCCGGACATCATAGACATCATAGACATCATAGAAAAGAAAAGATTGCAGTGGTATGGTCATGTCAAACGAATGCCAGAGTAAAGATTGCCAAAATTGTTATGGAATGGATCCCAATGGAAAGGAGGAAGAGAGGAAGACCGAAGAAACTTGGATAGAAGGGGTACAAGCAGCTATGAATATCAGAGGAATGGAGGAAGATCAATGGATGGATAGAGAGGAATGACGTTTGGTTTCCGGAAGGCGGCGGCAGCTGCCATGATACCGGATGATGATGATGATGATGATGTAAATGCAGTGGCTTTTATAATTTTTCATTATCCAATAATGACTGCGGAGAAAAAACAATAACAAACAATGAAAAAAAAGATTATTTAATGTTCATCATCTTTTCCCTGGCTTCCCAGTATCTGTCCACGAAACTGCAGGTTGTTAGGGTTTGGCAAGTTCGGATGTGATCAGCAGATACATTGTTGAGTTGGTAGAAGACCGAGGCGATGAAGGTGTTTACCCAGGCAGTTGTGTCCTGTTGCAGTGCGGAATGATTCAACGGCTACTCTTCAGGGCCAATCTGGCGGTGTAGGGGACAAAATATATTTGTACAGTAATACAATAAGAATACATATTACTCAAAAATAAATATTTTGCACGGTATTGACAAGACAATGAGCATGTTCTCGTGCTCGGGTATAGTTTAGCTACAGACATTATATTCCATCCATAGTAATGCTGCCCGAGGGCAGGTCCTTCACTGCAATCATAGCACTTTCATGCTATGCTTTCAGCTTTACTAGGGAATTATAGGTGTGGTAGCTTCCCGTTGCTTTCCACACCGGTGAAGGACGATGATGATGGCCATATGATTTCGGGGACCGTTTGGGCCTTAAAGTTTTCCTGACATTTGTCTTACAGATGAGGAAAAACCCCGATAAAAACCTCACCTAGAAAAACTGCCCCGATTGGGGATCGAACCTGGGCTACCTCGAGACCACAGCGGTGGACTACATTATGTGTATATATATATATATATATATATAAAACATGAAAAGAAATAAATGTCTGAGTCAGGGATTTGAACCCGAGATCTCTAACTTTATACGTTAGCGCCCTAACCAAGTAAGCTACTCAAATTTTTTATTTTATTTATATATATATATATGATTCTAAATTTACACGAGAGACTGCGGGATATCGATCCAACTTCCATCTATAGTGGCTACTATAAAACGAATGTTTAATTTTATTGCTGTAACGCTTGTATATTTCAATTTTTAACTGTATATTTGACATATAGCAATGAACTCCATTTATGACATAAATAGAAAAATAAATGCCTGAGTCAGGGATTTGAACCCAAAATCTCTAAATTTTTACGTTAGCGCTCTAATCAACTGAGCTACTCAGGAATCCTAACATATCCTATATAATATATATATTATATATATATATATATATATATATATACATATTTCAATTCCTTCTGGATTTTTTCGTGTTGAGGCTTGAAAGTAGTTTTGAAGTTCCTTAGGACAGGTCTGGCCCCAGTGGTAGGGCTGCTACCTTTAGTCTCTGGACAGACATTAGGATACTGCATTTACTCATTACCCGATGGAACGGTTATACCGCCGTGACTCGGTCCTCAGAGCCTCGTTTGTGAAAACGGGTTGTACCACGAGAAGGTGAGGATGAGAATTGGGTAGGAGAGGTTATACACACGTCACTAACCCTTACAACCCTACAAAAAAACAAAATTTCTGATTATAAGTCAAGATGGAATAACATGTTCATCGAATGGAAGATCACAGAATACCCAAACAAATGTTAAGATATCAACCTACAGGAAGAAGAAGACCAGGACGTCCACTCAAAAGACTTCTGGATGGTGTTTCTCTTGAGGCCAAAACAGGTCAACAAATGGCCTAAATTCGTGAATGTACTATGATGATGATGATATATATATATATATAGTAGGTAGTAGTAGGACTTTATTAGACAAAAAGTAAGATATTTACAATATTATTTACAAATATGGGTCGCACGGGCAGTAAGCCGTACGTGCTGTTGACAGTCCGTTACAATAAAGTAATAATTGGTACTAGTGTAAAGAAAAATAAACAAAAACAGCAATAACATTACAATTACATAAAGAAAACACAATAATATTACAATTAAGTAATAACACAATAGCAATAACATTACAATTACATAAAGAAAACACAATAATATTACAATTAGATAATAACACAATAGCATTATACACTAAAAAAACATTAACATTACAATTACATAAAGAAAACACATTCATATTACAATTAAATAATAATATATATATATATATATATATATATATATATATATACATTACAAAGTTGTAATTAAAGAGAGAAGGAAAAAAAATAAATTTAGGTGCCGGTTTCAAGACAAAATAAATTCTGGCACTTAAGGAATAAAATGAATAATAAAAGTATGAACAAATAAAATAATGAACAATAGATTAATACAATACTTAAGAAGGTAATGAAAAACATTTGTAAATGAGGGGATATTTGATAAATAATGCACATAAAATTAGAACTCTGTTGCCGTTCACTGTAAACGAACGAAACTTTACAAAACATATCTTCAACCTATATTCAACATCGTCACTAAGTTTCCTTGTTTTCCAAAATATGACTGTGATGTACTTTAGTTTTAAAATGGCGGGTGCTCGTGGAATACGTAAGGCAGAAAGAGACGTCATTGAATATCAGGAGGATATGACATTCTTGCTTTGCCTCGTTCTGCCCTGATATTGTGCTACCCAAACGACTGACAGTACTCCTAACCACTGATTGATCCCATAGATATTTCTCAAGTGTCTGCGAATATTTAAAATCGTTTCCTTCTCCGCAAAAATAAATTCAATCACGTCTCTCTGCTTTGTTCATGTTTCACGAGCAACCCCATTTTTAAAACAGAAGTACACCACAGCCATCTGTCGGAAAATAATGAAATTTCGTGATGTTATAAAGGAAGGCCTGAAGATACACTCTGTAATGTTGCATTAATGTCCACTGCTGTCGTCTCGAGGTGGCGTTGTGCCTTGTCACGCAGCGGGCCCAGGTTCGATCTCCGGTCGGGACAAGTTTCCTGGGTGAGGTTTTATTCGTTTTTTTGTCCTCGCCTGTAAGATAAATGTCAGGAAACTTTAAGGCCCAAACGGTCCCCGAACACCATCTGGCCATCAATATCATATTCGTCTAATTAGCTTAAGTTTAGTTTAAGGCCTCTCCTGGTGTATCATTACCATCATCAACAACTCACATATCATCGGGGCAGCGTAACCCGGCCTTCCAGGCACCCCAACCTTAGAAGTGGGTTACAAATACGCCATACCAGGAAAGAATACCAGGAATGTCGAAATGACGACCGGGGGTATTTGGAAAAAATGTTGCGTTCATTTACAAATGAAACACAATCGAAACTCAAATTATGTGAATTATTTATTGAATGACATGTTAGTATAAAACAAAATACATTTAGGAGAAATTTTAAAAATATAATACGCCATCTCACACACAAAGAATTAATACAAAGGAGAATTATATAAACAAAACTATTATGTAATAGATTAATACCAAACTGAAAAAGTTATTAAATGCATTTGGTAGTAATAGAAAGCAAAACAAAGGTATTATCCCGTTAAATATACGTAAATGGCTCATTTATTCATTCAGTCATTCATTCATTGATGTAAGTGTTATCTGTGTCTAAATATTCTGCATACCAGCGCCAGTTTCGTGTTAATTTTTTGTATTTTTTTAATCCCACTACGGCCACCATTTTGAACCAGTTTAACAAATTGATTCTGAAGTTGACTGCATTAAAACTTGAATCAACTGAACGAATTTAGAATTAGTAACGGGATACCGTAGATGAGAACGCTCTAATTTACAATTCCATGTCCACAATGATCGCCATTAGCCCAGAAGAGAACAATTGTGCCGCCATTGTTATGCCAGGTCTGACGCGAATAAATTATAGAAATCGCATTCACACGATCTTGCATTGAATTATGGGACACACACATTTTTTTTTATATTAGTGGCTATTCTAATTTCGGGTTCCATCTATCACTCGATAGGCTTTTGTTGTTTTCTACATGTATTGTTGCGTTTAATGGCTTCCGTAGAATTTGTACTGTCCATACCATTTTGCATTCGGATCTACATGGCCGTGTTTTACTGATAAATTATTTTATTAGATTTTCTGCGTCAGGACTACTTCATGCAGAATGTAAATTTCCCTTCACAGTGTTACCAGAGAAGTTTATTGTATTTTTATGTTTAAAATTTAAAGACGCCGTCGCATTTAGCGAATATCAGAAGCCTTTGTGAATTGTTTTTCCTTTTTTTTTATTCGTGTGTTAATGTATTTATATTTTTTCTAGGAATAACCGAAAGCTCATATCAAAAATTAATCATTACTTTAATTTTAGAAAGTTGGCCGTGATGGCTCTGGTGGTAGATTCCTGAATACTAGGCCCGTGCCCGATACCCCGTGGGATTCAAAATTTAATGTTATATTTATTTTATTTTATTAAAAAATTAGGACTGGAAGTAAATATCAATAAAACTAAATACTGCATATGGTCACACGTAGAAATACATTATATAATGGAAATGGGCAGCTAATGACAAATGAGGGAAATTTTGAGGAAGTGGCTGAATTCAAATACCTAGGAACAATAATCACAAATAGGAATGAGATGCACAAAGAAATTAAACATTGGCTCAATTCTGGAAATGCGTGCTATTATGCATTGCAGAGACTCTTAACGTCCCAACTCCTTTCAAAAAACGTTAAACTGAAAATATATAAAACTGTTATTCTACCAGTTATATTATATGGATGCGAAACATGGACTCTTACTTTAAGGGAGGAAAGGAGATTAAGAGTATTTGGGAATAAAGTTCTTAGGAAAATTTTTGGACCAAAGAGAGTTGAACAGACAGGTGAATGGAGAAAACTACATGAAGTGAACTACATGGTCTTTATAGGAAGCCAGATATAATAAGAACAGTTAAGTCTCGTAGACTGCGATGGGCAGGACATGTGGCACAATTGGGGAATGAAAGAGGTGCATGGAAGCTTCTTGTAGGAAAACCAGAGAAAAACGCCCAGTAAATTAGGTGAGAGAATAACATGAAATACGATTTGAGAGAAATAGATTATACAAGGAATGATTGGAAAACAGGATAGGGATGAATGGAGAGCTTATGTCCGTGCTGCCATGAACCTAAGGACTCGATAGTGCCAGTAAGTCAGAGTTGAAAGAATCTCGGAGCTAGATTGTGCACCTGATTCGTGCATTGTACTGCAAACCTTTGCACAGTGCATCTGTTGAGTTTTATGGAAAAAAAATTAATTTAAAACTTTTCTTTAATTTTTTAATTATTAATTAATTTGATTAACTAACTCTTCATAATCAGAAGTAAGTGCTAATTTACTATAAATTGGTTTAAGAGACAATTACTTGCTTTCAGTCATCTGTTACTGTGTTGACAGCGGTTCGACAGTCTGATGGGGACTTTAAGTCTGGCGGTCTCCTTGCAGCTTTTCGACAGGAGTAGGCTTCATGCCGGCTTCGGTTTTCACCTTCTAGCTTATCTTCATCATCATCCCTCAAACAGTACAATTTACACAACACAAATACATAAACATACACCCATCCTACACTCCTATCTTTACACATCTACAAGAATACAACATCTACATAAAGTGGTCTACCGTAGTGGTACGTAAATTAAAAATAGACCACTTAACACCATCTATCCGCCCAGCGCGAAACCTGAAACATGTACAGTGCAGTGGGTTGGATTAGAACGCACATGTTTTAGGTGTCATCTATACTTTATCATGGTGAAGTGTAGCTAGTACACTGGTCAACATGATTTTTGTCTCATGAGTACCAATAGTTGTACTTAATGCAGTTTTTATTGTGTTTTCAAATATGTATTCGGAATTTCTCCATCACCCACAGTTTTTTATTTCAATTTCAATTAAGGATTTAAATAATTATTTTCTGCTTAACAAACATTAAAGGGATTACGTCAAAATCAAAACATGCAGTGGTGCACCCTGACTTGCAAATCTGCAACGAGACCAGTTCCACACTGTGAAGATTGCCCATACCAAAACCTCCAGAACATGTGACATTAGATGAAGAGAGCTCAGATTCTGGTGGAAGTAAGGAAGAAGAAGAACAGATTTTGGTGATACAACTTTTGAACAAAGCTGTTCATCTGAGCCTCATTTATTGACTCAAGAAGATCTTAACGATCTCATACGAGATTTAAAGTTATCCAAAAACCAGTCTGAAATGCTTGGTTCCCGGCTAAAAGGATGGAATCTCTCGAAAACTTTGCGTGGTGGAGAAAAACCGATATCATATTTGAATTCAGGAGAGAACATACTATTAGAATTATATTTTTCTTTCTGAGACAAAAAAAAGTTTATTTTTGTTGCTCAATGTGATTTATGCAATCAAAAACAAAAAGTTTTGCCTAAACCGGGTTTGAACCCAAAATATCGTGCTTCATGCATGAATACTGTACAACTTAGGCAATCCAGGAGCAGAAACACAAATTGTCTCTCTATTTGAAATTCCCATGTGTCCCTATTAATACTTATTTTTCACATTACAACTGGGTTTCTTCTACAGACAAAGAAACTATCAGTATGATCACATCGGTACGTACCTTATATTTTAATGCTTACACCTATTTTCTATATTAAAGTTTCCATTCTTAACTTTTATACCTGTTTTAATAATAATATTATTTTTAATAATAATTTTTAATAGTAATATTTCTCACAAGAGTGGTTATCCTTCAACACAAAGTGATTTGTCGACAGAAATCCCTATCCAATGTATCTTCTTCCCTAACACCCCTTGTGTCCAAACATCTCTTGATTTACCTCTTCGTCTAGCCTCCCATTTAGGGACCTTGTTTGGTATTCTATCCTTCCTTTTCCATTAGTATGAGCTGTATAATAATAATAATAATAATAATAATAATAATAATAATAATAATAATAATAATAATAATAATAATATTTTTTTATTATTATTATTCCGGCTTTTACAATGAATATACGTTTTTCCGGTACCCATGTTCACAGTTAACTACACATTTTTTTTCAACACATTTTTCCATTCCTGTCTGTTCATCCATATATCTTCTTCTATTTCCCATCCCCTCTTAGTTTCATTGATTCCCTGAATCCACGAAATATTTGGTCTACCCTTCTTTTTCCTTCCTTGTGGTTCCCAATCCATGATTATCTTATGTAGTCTTCCTTCTTCCATCCTTCTAATGTGTCCGTACCAATTTAATTGTTTCTTCTTTATAAAATCTAATATTGAATACCTGAATTTTTTCTTTTATATATGAATTTCTGATTTTATCCTTCCTGGATATTCTTGCAGCACGTCTCCAGTAGTCCATTTCAGTGGCGAGTATTTTTTTTTCATTTGTGCATTTAAAGCCCACACATCAGCTCCATAGGTAATAATGCTTCTGATTATTGTATTAAAAATAGTTTTTTTTGTTTCTTTGAAGATATGTTTGTCCCATACTATTCCATTTAGGGCAGATATAGCATACTTTCTTATATTGATCCTGTTTCTCATCTCTGTTTCTTGTTTTCCATCTTTAGTAATTTTAGTAATTTAGTAATTTTATTCTTCAGTGTATTTAATTGTCCCTAAATTTTCTTCAGTATTAAATCTTGAGGAAGATCACCTATTGTCATATATCTAGAATATAATAATAATAATAATAATAATAATAATAATAATAATAATAATAATAATAATAAATAATAATAACTAAAGTTAAACTGTATAATACAGTAATAAGACCGATTTTAACTTATGGCTGTGACACATTGGTACTGAAAGAGTCTGATAAACAAAAACTATTAATATTTGAAAGGAAGATCTTACGGAGAATTTTTGGACCAATTAGAGAAAGCGATGGCACATGGCGTATAAGAATGAACTTACTTACTCACTGGCACTATCGAACCCGTAGGTTCATGGCCGCGCGGACATAAGCTCTGCGTACATCCCTATCCTGAGCTAATGTTTTCCAATCATTCCCTGTATAATCTACTTCCCTTAAATCATAGTTAATGTTGTTCTCCCACCTCATTCTTGGTCTACCAACTGGGCGTTTTCCTTCTGCCTTTCCTACAAGAAGCTTCCATGCACGTCTTTCATTCCCCATACGCGCAACATGTCCTGCCCATCGCAGTCTACGAGACTTAACTGTTCTTATTATATCTGGCTTCCTATAAAGACCATGTAGTTCATTGTTATGTAGTCTTCTCCATTCACCAGTCTGTTCATCTCTCCTTGGTACAAAAATTTTCCTAAGAACTTTATTCTCAAATACTCGTAATCTCCTTTCCTCCCTTAAAGTAAGAGTCCATGTTTCGGATCCATATAATATAACTGGTAGAATAATAGTTTCATATATTTTCAGTTTAACGTTTTTTGAAAGGAGTTGGGACGTCAAGAGTCTCTGCAATGCATAATAGCACGCATTTCCAGAATTGAGCCTATGTTTAATTTCTTTGTACATCTCATTCCTATTAGTGATTATTGTTCCTAGGTATTTGAATTCAGCCGCTTCCTCAAAATTTCCCTCATTTGTCATTAGCTGTCCATTTCCGTTATATACTGAATCTGAATTAAATAATCCAATACGAAATAAAAGATTGTGCGATTCAAGAAACAAAAGTGTTTGTCAAATTAATTTTGAAAATTGTAACCTCATCATGCGCACCTCAACACATCTATGAAATCTCGTTTTCAAATCTTGTAATGTTAAATAGCAAGCATTATGATGACGAGGGAGTTTATATGTGCAGAAAGCGTTTAAGTGACATTGTGTTAATTGTTCAGGTGCCCAGTAGTTGTGTAGCTGCAAGTGACAGTGTCACCGCCAGTGCTATGTGATTACACCCTCAGTCTGACACATACCTACCCCCTCCCACCCTCCACACACACACATACTCTAACAGTTACCTTTTTTAATCACAGTTTTACTATCCAATCCTGTTGTTTTTGACGTTAATAACAGTTCTAATAACAGTTCCCTAAACAGGCATTACGGTTGTAATTTTTTTAAGGCGAAAATAAAATGTATAACTAGTTATCCCTTAAATTCGTAATGTATCCCTTTGGATATATCACTTGGTTCACTAATTTAATACTTTAAATAAATCAAAAGGAAACGAACAAAAAGAAACCACTTAAAACGTGAGTCTGTTTATACAACATACCTAATAATAACAGTTATACAAGATTCCGTTTCCACTGCAGTCCGCCACATTCAAATAAGTAACAGAACAAATTTGTGTTTTGCGTATTTAAGGGTTATAAAAGGATAGTTTATCTAACAGTTGAAACTAGAACATAAAAACAGATCCACATGAGCAGAAAGGTACTTCGTACGAGTTATATATAATATTTTATCTACTTAACTCATTCGCTTCCAGCTTAAATGCTCCATGCGTTTTCGCAGAAACCGGATTTAAGTTATTGTAAATTGTATTGTATATTTTCAGATATTAAAAACAATAATAACGGTACTTGAGATCACAGTAAGGGTGAAGGCAAAAATACATTCCTCTACTATTCATAAATGTCAACAAAAGATTATCCTGCCAAGGGATGTACAAATATTAGAAAATATATAAAAGCAGAGTTAAGCGAGTATACCTCGTCTTCTGAGTCGAAGGTAATTTAACTGCCTGCGAGTTTAACTCGTCTTTTGAGGCGAATGGGTTAAGCGTTATTTCTCGACAATAATAAGATGCCCTCATAGTTATAATGTATGCCTATTCTTTCAAAGTCCACGTGAATTCTCGATTTTGCTTAAATCATCATCATCATCCATGCAAATATTAGGCCTAGTGGCCAGTTACTGTCACAAAAAGGAGTTTTCCATCCAGCGCTATTTTGGACGTCCCAGCGATCCGAGCTTGGTTTGAGACTTGAAATGAAATGTAAATTTCTCATGCAATGTGTTGCTGGCCCAGAGGGGTATTATTGTGGGGTTCTCACAAATGTAGCATTTCCTCTACATGAAGGTGATGTGGTTATACCGCCAATACTCGGTTCTCAGAGCCTCATTGTAATAGTAGGTTGCACTACGAGCAGGTTAAGGATGAGATTTGGATAGGAGAAGTGTGAAATGTATATCACTATCCTTTGGAACTCTGAGGTCCGAAGATTCTAGGTGTATGCATTTCAATTTCCTGATACATTCTCACACAGAACTTTGAATTATTATCTCTATGCACAGAGAAAACAATCCAGCTAAGATAAACGTATTCGAGGAGATACAAATTTTGAAGGCAGTTAACAACGACCATATGATAAATGAAAACGCACCCAGTACGTGTAACTCCTCTACCAGATCTTCATTGGAACACCAGTATTGAATCCTGCTGATGATGGAAATAGTCCCGAAAGCCCTACAGATAAATAATCTGTAAGTTGAGGAGAAGGACCTTTTAGGTAAATATTTCATAATTGTATATTTTAAGTTTAATTATGTAACAGGAACACTAAAACGAACTTTCAAAATAAAGCCAGCAAAGTCTCTATAATGAAATTATGCAAGACATGGCAGTTCCTGTTATTACTTATGGTTCCGAAACAAGGACAGTGATAACACAACAATGTGCCAGAATCGAATCTGCTGATATGAAATTCCTCAGACCAGTAGCAGGGTATCAAAGAACAGACAAAAACACAACACAGAGATAATACAACAACTAAAAGTAGAGGAATCAAACACAGCAATAGTGAAATACAGAACAAACTGGAAAGAACACTTGGCAAGGATGACTGAGAATAGAATATCAAAAGCAGTATACAACTATTCACCACGAGGAAGAAGAAGTTTGGGAAGATCAAAGAAAATATGTAAACAGCAGCAATTTGGGGCCAGAACAGGCTAATAAATAAGCCAAAACCGTGACGAATAATAATAATAAATCTTGTAAGCCCATATTTCCCTTAACAGCGATTTAGGCACTCTCTCCCTGCAGGGAAGAATTTGAACCATACTAATTTAGTTACACTTGTTTTCTTATAGATGTCATTTCTGTGGTCCGTGGTCAACGTTCCGCCTCAAGGTAGTACTAGGACGAGAATATTCGGTGAATTTTGCTTAGAGGCCTTTTCATTCAGGCTTAAGGATCTTTTACGAACCTGAAAATCTTCAGACTCGGGACCCACGGCTTAAAGTCCCTCCCGGAGGACTTGCTCCTTGGATTTTTCCATCCTAAAAAAATCCATCGACCCCGGCCGGGGTTGAACCCGCAACCCACAGGACCAGAGGCAAGGAGCATAACCAGTAGTCCACCGGGGCCGATTAGTAATAATAATAATAATAATAATAATAATAATAATAATAATAATAGACAGATAGATCATCCGTTGATTAATGTCTTAGACCATCGTCCGATTCCTAATAGCCAATTTTGTCTGTCCATCCAATCTCCTGGTTGTAGATGTTTCTCCTTCATGTATAATCATTTTACCTGACTCCAGTAGGTTTTAGGTCTTCCTCTGCCTCGTCTTCCCTCAGGTTTCCATTCCAAAACAGATTTTGGTAGTCGTTCCTCTTCCATTCGCTGGACATGTCCGTACCATCTTAATTGCTGAGTTTTGATATAATCTAAAATAGTGTCTTCAATCTTCATTTTCTCCCTTATAACTGAGTTCCTAATAATAATGATGATAATAATAATAATAATAATAATAATAATAATAATAATAATAATATAATCATCTTATACAAAAAATACTTGAATGTGCATTTGTTCTACTAAATTCCTCTATGTACACAACACATACGTGACGTGATCTGCCGAAGTGGTGTTTAAACTGAAATTATCCATCTTTAATCCCATCTATTCGCCTATAGCAGAATCCGATGTGGTTATTATTAGAAAATAGGAACACAATGTTCAAATGGATAATTATTATGTTTGAAGTTAACATGTCAGAAATGTTGGGCGGTTTTAATGAAAATCAGACTGTTATTTATAGCTATGCTTGTAGCAATCACAATTAAAACTTATTGTTGCGTTAACAGTTGAAATTGGAACAGTGAATAACAAATTAAATGCAATCTATGAAATCATACGTAAAGTTGATTTATAAACATTATGAGAGGTTTAAACAGCGCACTTGATGCTTCAGTGAGCAAAATGTAAACTTTAATCCTTCACAGTCAACTGTTTGTACAGCTACTGCCAACTTGATATAACAAAACACGCCAACATACCCCGTTCTTCAATTTTCTATACTTAACAAGTACTTATATTTCATGAGAGAATTGTTATACAAGTGCAGATTATAAACGTTCTAAGTGCCTTTCAGTGAGATTATTCATTATTAGAGTGAAATATAATAATTTAATAACATAATTTATATTTTTTCGAGCAGAATGGATCCCAGCTAACATTTTCTAATTAAAAAAATATATTAGCTTTTGGAAATAAATTTAATTCTTTATCTTTTGTGTCTAGTTTCAAGTATTTGGGCTGTGATGTTGGCTACAATGTGGAAAGAGATATTGACTCCAAAATAAATAAATTTCAGACGGTGTGTGGAACAATACAGAGAACATTCAAAAATAAAATTAGAAAAGAAACCAAGATAAAACTGTATAATGTTATGGCAGTTCCCACAATATTGTATGGATGTGAAACTTGGGCTACAGTGAAAAAACAGAAGGATAGAATACAGACGGCGGAGATGAGGTTCCTAAGACAAGTAAAAGGATGTACAAGACTTGATAGAATAAGAAATGAGGATATAAGACAAGAATTGAAAGTACAGCCTTTATTGGATAAAGTCACGAATTACAGACAGAAATGAATTGATCACATGGATGGAATGAGTAAGGAGAGATATCCATTGTTAGCAAGAAATTATCAAGCAAGAGGAAGACGTGATGTTGGAAGACCTAGAAGACGTTGGGCTGATGCATTATGAAGTCGGAACGGGCAATTGCCCAATCCCTGGAGTGATGATGATGATGATATTTTGTAATGGCTCTCTCGGCAGATTAATTTATGTTATCTGATCTTTCAAGTTTATCATCGCCATGAACTTATTTATGTTTAGGTCAGTTGAGATGGTTCCTATGGGATCTTAAAATGTGGTTTGCCAGTCCATCTTAATTTAGGCCTTCCTCTATCTGGAAGTCCTTTACGTTGACTATTTAACTCATGCCCCAAATGGGAGTCAATGACCAATCACATTTCAATGATATTTATTTACATCCAATCACAGTCGTTTTTCACCTCGATTTTATCAGTTTAATTTTCTCTTCTTCTTCTTCTACTTCATGAAATTAGGCCTTTTGACCTGTTTTCACACCACGTGGGATTTAATGAATCCTCGTATCTAGTAAATGGGCGTCCAACATTTCTATGTCCTATTGGTTTGTACTTTAGTAACAGCTGAGGGATTCTATATGTAGGCATTCTCTTGACATGTTCATACCAGTTGTTTCTCATGTTGTCAATTCTATTTGTTAAATTGAAAATATTTAAGTCCTTCCTAATATCCTCACTTCTTTTCCTGTCCAAAATTGTCACACCCGCTACTGAACGTAGGAACTTCATTTCTGCAGTTTATATTTTCCTTCTGCCTGAACGTAAAATCAACCTCCTCCTTTTTAACATGTCGAATAGGCCATAACATTATTCTACAGTGACCACATCTGGCAACCTAATTGTATATATAATGCACGAATGTAACCTTATCGTGGTTGCGGGAGATAACATAAAAACATTTTTAGCAATTCATTATATCACAAAAAAAAAAAGAAACCACTGTTTGCACTTTCTTAAACGTATTTTTCCCCTGGTAATAACATTCCAGAAAAATATAATCGACATATTTACATCATAGGACATCAGAAAATAATTAATATACAGTTTGATATGTTTCATTTTTTCTCCACTAGGGTGCATTCTTACAATATTGCGATCATTTGGCAATAAATAATATGATCTGGTTGCAGTGATAAACAAGTGAAACATAACGTTTCTCATTTGTTTTCAAACATCGCCGTTTACATTAAATATAAAAATATTTCAAAATAACATATTTAAATAATGATTTGTAAGTAAACAGCTTAATTTTATTCATTAAATAGTCCTAACTAATTCCACTCTTGTTTTCCAAATTCTCTAGATAAATTGGAAATCGATCATCGCATTACTTGTGATTACTCCAAAGATATTTTAGGAAAGCGAGTGGGTCCATTCTTCGGAAATATTGCAACCAATTTCTTTGGTAATTCTGAATGTCAACTACCGTATTTACTCGCATAATTGACTTCCTAGCGTAATTTTCCTCTAGGTTCCCATATATATACTTTTCTTTAAATACACCACTGATACAATGTGCATTTCCCAGACCAAAATTGTTCATTTACAACTTTGGACACTCTTATGAAGATTTCAAGTACAACACAGGAATTCGTGGAAAACCCAAAGTCTAATCCATCCGCTTTCACAAAGACCTAACGGTACCTGCAGTCTCTGTCACCCGTGCATCTGTTGTTGTCAGTCTGAAAACAGTTAGGTATCATTGTTATTGGTAACTGTTATTCCGTCACAGCGCCAGTCTCGTTAATCTCAACTATGAGAAGAAAATTGTGCCGGTTCGCTCAGGGTAGAATATGATCACTCAGGGATGTTTTAAATTATACACTTATTATTTTATTGGATAAATTTTGTATTCACAATTGTAGATTTACAGTGTTTTATATTTCAATAACTCGGAGTGGAGTTGATGAATTACTTCCGCCCACGTGTTTTAATATCACCTTCGCGAACGGTTACTGAAGAACTTAACTATTGCAGAACGTAGGAGCGTGAGAGCGTTTTCACACGCGTCCTCGCCTTATAAGGGCGTTGACTCCTCCCATAAGTCGCCATCCCCACTCCGAGTGTATATGTTATTCATTATAGCTTAGAAGGGTAGGTACCATTCGTTTGGATTTTTATGTTGGTAATAGACTCGTGTGCACGTTTGTGCGCCTTCCAGTTATTACTATTAATGGTACGTTTTAGTACTCACGAGTCTATTACTTCTTGCCACAAAATATAACAGCTACACTGCAAATGTTAGTTACAAGTGGTAACGCCAAGGAAAACGGAGTGAAATACACCTACATAGTGATCTACTTTACCGTTACCTTTTGTTTGGTTTTCAGTGTGTTAAAATAGAGAAACATTAAATATAACTTATTCTTTCAATTTCTCAAAATGTCTTTGAAAGTAAAGGTTCAATCACCATGATGGAATTACCGTATATATATAAAATAGTCAGTGTTTTACATTGTGAAAGTGTATTCATATTTCCATTGTCATCGCATAATTTCCCCCTCGACTTTTCACTCCTAATTTTGAAAAACTTTTCTTCAGGGTTTTTTCTCATCTGTAAGACACATTTCAGGACGTTTAGGGCCCAACTGTTCCCGAAAATCATCCGGCCATTATCATCATCATCTTCACCGGTGTGGAAAGCAACGGGAAGCTACCACACCTACAATTCACTAGTAAAGCTGCAAGCATAGCATGAAAATTCTATGATTGCAGTGAAAGACCTGCCCTCGGGCAGAATCACAATGGACGGATCTTCAAAGGGGGGAAATTACTCGAGTAAATAGTATTTTTTTAACTTTTAATTTTCTTTCAAGTTCTGAGATCTCTGAAACTATGGATATATCTACTTCTTAAAGGTTGAATTTGAGTCGTATATAAGGTGTCCAGAGCAAAAGTGGACCAAGTCCACATTTTACTTTTTTGCGAAAAACTGGTATAAAGTTAAAGTAATGCATTTAAATGCAGATGAAGTTTTTAAACATTAATTTTTAAACGAAAAAGAACAAATACAATACTTGGTTCAGAATTGCTCTGAATAATTATTCATACTTTGAACACAAATTTACATAGAACAAGGATTTGAACTTTTGAACCTGGCTCACATTTGCTCCGAATCCCTCATACGCTAATCAACTCGCTGGCATTATTGAACCCGTAGGTACATTTTCGCGCGGACATAACATCTCCATACACCCCTATCCTGAGATGTTTTCCAATCATCCCCTGTATAATCTACTTCCATGAGATCATGGTTAATGTTATTCTCCAGCCTTATTATTAATCATCCATTCCCCTCTTTCATTCGCCACATGTCCTGCCCATCGCAGTCTAACTCCTCCTATTATATCTGGTTTCCCATAAACATCATAGAATTCATTGGCCTGTATGTTCATCTTTGTTTGATACAAAATTTTCCTCCGATTGCGATTGAGGGGCTTTCCACTTTTCAGCGGTTGCCCTTTTACCAGCCGGCTGCTGGCCTTTCACATCCACATGTGTCAATCACAGAGATGATCAACAGCCAGTGTAGGGGTGACATGTGGTTAGCATGTCGAGTCCCCCAGCCGTTATAGCTGGTTCCTCAACCTGGAGCCGCTACTTATTGTAGCTACCCAATTGCCTCACGATGCTGGGTGGGCACCGGTCCCATACTGGCCGAAATACCATGAGAAAATTTCTTCCCCCATGGAGACTCGAACCAGCGCAAGTCCCGTAGCTCTGCGCCAAGGCTTCCTACCTTAACCGCTCGGCTACTTAATTCTCAAATACTTGTAATATTCTTTCCCCCTTAAAGTAAGAGTCCATGTTTCTTATCCATATAATATAACTGGTAGAATGATAGTTTTATATATTTTCAGTTGAACGTTTTTTGAAAGGAGTTGGGACATCAAGAGTCTCTGCAATGCATAATAGCACGCATTTCCAGAATTGAGCCAATCTTTAATTTCTTTGTGCATCTCATTCCTGTTTGTGATTATTGTACCTAGGTATTTGAATTCAGCAACATTTTCTAAATTTGCCTCATTATTGTTTCTATATCCTTGGCACTTTTAAGTCTCGCTTATACCGTTACCTGTTTCCAATAATTATTTTTTTCTCTATTTATTTAATTTTATACTATGTCATTAATCATTTTCCCTCGTTTTTATATATCTTGTACATATTATACATTTAATTCGTTAAATCTAGAGTAAATCAAATACATTATAATATTAATTGTATTCTATTTATAACATGTAATCGTTTATGTTTATTGTAATTTAGATGTAAGACATTTTTTGTATTTTTTAAAACCTGGTTGAAGAGCAGACAAGACCTTAAGGCATTAACTCTGCTAGATAAAATACAGCTATTATTATTATTATTATTATTATTATTATTATTATTATTATTATTATTATTATTATTGCAGTGGCTTAGCCCATTGTTGAGCCATAGCCTTTTGTTTTGTAAGGAGTTACTAGACCATGTTAATTTTGAATTACCTTACTTGTTCATAGATGTCGTGGATGGCATGCTGTCAACATACCGCCCAAATTAGACATCTAACAGGCAACTAAGGAATTATTAGAACGTTGAGGTCGGTAAATTTTGCTCATAGGTCTTTTTATTCAGACTTAAGTTTCTTTTACGTGCCTGACATCTTCAGACTCGGGACCCACGGCTTACAGTCCCTCCCGGAGAATTTGCTCCTTGGATTTTTGCGTCATAAAAAATCCATTGACCCCCGCCGGTTATTATTATTATTATTATTATTATTATTATTATTATTATTATTTTCTTTATTAGGAATATTCCACAATACAGTGTTTCTCCTTCAACCCAAAGTGATTTGTCGCCAGAGCTTCCTGTCTAAAGCATCTTCTTCCCTCATATCTCTTGCTTCCATACTTCTCTTCACTCTATCTATCCATCGTTCTCTAGGCCTGCCTATTCAACTTCTTTCATTAGCTTCCAAATTAAGGTTATTCTTTGGTGTTCTCTCTTCTTCCATTCTATGAGGCGTCCATACCATTTCAAACATTTCTTCAATTTTCTAATATGTTTTTTTTCAACTTGCTTGATTTCCCGTATTGTGCTGTTTCTGACCTTATTGTCATCATTATTAACCCTAAGTTATTGGAATAAAGTATTAGGAATGCTTATTTATTTTACAAGATTAAAATGAGTATTCGAAGGAACATCTGGTCAGAGAGTAGGGCTAGCCATCTCAATAGTTGATTGTTCTATGAAAGTTCCATATGGGATTATCAACTTACACTAATACAATGTAGGTTAAAAACTATAAAATAGTTATCTTGTAGGTCCCTCTCCTCAACTTAAGTTGTTTTAAAACTCTGTAGGCCTTTCGGGACTAGTCCGATCATCAGCAGAATGCATTAGGTCCGTACTTGTCAACCTTTGTTGAAGTACTCTGTCGATTATCAACTTTGTAGCATTACTTTGTATTGTTTTGCACTTTTACTATGATGTCGCAGATTTAACGTGAATTTATTTTAAAAGGATAATTTTGAAATGAGGGTGAAAGAATGTGCGGTGGAAGGGTTGGGATTGTTGCTGCCGGTATACCCGGATGCTTGCCACCTCTAAATTACATTCACGGCAGCCTGACATCCGACCTGCAATGAAGCGGATTACTTAGAAATACTTTACTAAGTTTTTGTGGCATAACAGCACTGGAGCCCTCTGGAGGACACGTTCTGAAGCTGACATCCTGGCTTGCAGGTTATATTAGCTTAGGGTCCCGGGAGACATACAAAGATTATGCAGGGATAAAAGGGGAAAGAGAAAAAAGCAGGAATGTATGGAGGAAATAGATAAAGAGAGATGATAAATGAAATAATAACAAGCTTTTTTTTGTGTTGTTATGGCTTCTAGCTGCCATGTTGATTATAATTCTCTTTGTTGGAAATTGCAAGTTTTAAATTGTTTATGTGCAGTTTTTGTTGGAAAGGGGAGGGTTAAAAGGAGGCACGTAGGGAAGGTAAATAATAAATAAAGTAAACGTAACTTAATAACACAGAATAAGATACATGCAAAACATCCAGATGTTTATCTACAGAAATAACATGACCATAGTGTGTTCCACAATACACTATCTCTTCCAATGGTGTTATATCCCATAGCAAGCCCGGGCCTTCTTGATGTGAGACCCCCCAAACTCTCTGTCCAATGCTCTCTGTAGGATTTGATGACATTCTTCCTTCACTAAGTCCATTCAAAATTTCTTAGGTTTTCCCAAACATCTCCTCCGTTATTACTTTCTTAGTTATGCATTCTTTGTCCATTGTCATGGCACTGGAAGTGTAAAATTCCTCATTTTATTTCCTTCCATTCTGGACAAGAGAATGTCAGACACTGAGACATGTTGTAACCAGACTAGCAATACATGGCTTTCATCACAAGGTCTGCGAAAATAAAAAATTCCACCAGCCAACTGAAGACTGCGGATGTACACTGTGCGGTGATAAGTGTAAATTTATCATATCACAGAGTGTAAAAACAGAACAAAATTAGTTAATGAATACAGCAAAGAGTGAATACAAGTGATCAGTGGAAAACTAATGCTCTTCTGAGTGCTCCTTTATATTATTATATTCTTTGTCCATTCTTTGAAAGTGTCCAGTCCATTGTATTTTTTAAACTTTCACAAGAGTTGATAAATCTGATTCCTTGAAAAGGTCATACATGTCTTATTATACCTCATTCTCCATCTTACATTCTCTTTTACTGGTCCATATATCCTTCTCAATACCTCCTTCTTCTTCTTCTTAAACTTAGTTTGTAGGATTTTCATCCTTATTATTTCCAAAATCAGTCCTCGGAGGAAGAAGTATTGGATGTGCATTCACTGTCTATCCATCTCTTGGCTGGTCTTCCTCTTGTTATTCTCCCGCCCATTGGTCTATCTCTTTAGCTCTTTTTGCAAGCCGGTTTTCTTCCATTCTTTCTATATGACCCTTCCAATAGTTTCATCTATCTATAATAAATTTGGTTATGTCTTGTAAAAACACCTTGGTTCAGCTTGCCCAGCTGATAGTACCTTGTGAAGGCCCCTTGCCAGGGTTACGGTGAAGACCTTAACGGCAGATACAGCGGAGAAGGAGTTCTTCGGTGCGGTGTACCTGACGGAAGAGGCAACTCTACATCTACTGTCTTGTAGATTGACAAACGGGCGGATGGGGATCGTTAGTCCTGCAAGACAACCCATCTAGGAGAGACAACTCCGAAATAAAACGGGCTAGGCTGAGCTCTGGAGCTGGATGAAGGCAATCAGCCTAGGGAGGAAACCCCGAATAACAAACCCGCCATGAAAACGGGCTATCAACCCACTTCAAGGTGTATCTTATACATTGCTCGCAGTCCCAAGGATCAAGCCTTGGATGAAAGACATAATCTTTCTTCAAAAGTGTTAATCAAATTCTCAGAGCTCTTGTCCAGGTTTCATTACCATATACCATTATTGGACGTATGCAGGTTTTATATAGTCTCATTTTAACTTTCCTAAATATAATTTTGGATTTTAGGATTCGACGTAGTCCATAACATGCCTAATTTGCTCTATACATCCTATTTCGTGTTTCTACCTCTAAAATCACTATCCACTACTATTACTCTTCTACGTGTTTTGTGCAGGCGGAAAATATGTTAACTAACAAACTGTCTTCCTCTTTCTCTTCCTTACTATGTTGCCATTTCCTGTCCTTTGTACCATGTTGTTTGATTGGCAGGTAGAGAGCCGACAAATACTATGTATTTTAATGATCCGTCGTTCTGCGCGGTCAGTGGCAGAATGACTAACTTGACAAACCTGTTACTTTTGGGGTTACGTCTAGGAATGAGCTGTCCCTTCCTTGCCCTTCTCATTACATGTTGCCACTTGTGATTTATTGTGAGGCTGGTAAAAGAGATACGACAAATACTGTGATTTTAAATGATCCGACCGCTTGAGCATTCCGTGCTTAAATGACTAATTTGACAGCCATGTTATGATCTTTCACACGTGTTTAGGGATTCTCCCCACATTTGAAGTCGAAAAATGTCAATATGTTGATCGGATGTACAGTTTTCTCCTACATCCCTTCCACAGATTCAGTAGATCGGCGACACTAGCGCTACAACTCTTCCCCTCCACCCGTGCACAGTTAACTTGGATGAGTAATATTTTTTATTAGCATACACGTTAGTGTAATTCAACATGTTTAGCACGGAAGATCGGATTGCCATTGTTTGTGCACGGGTACGCGGATTGTTACAAGAAGACGCCAGAGCTGAATTTACCCATAAATTCCGTAAACCAGCCCCAAGAAAGGCACATATTTGTCTGCTTGTAAACAAATTTAAGCGTACCGACAATGTATGTGATGAGGCACATCATGGACGACCACGCATATGAGCAGATACAGTGCAGCAAGTTCAAATTGTCAGTGATAGTCCGAACGCATCAACTCTACGTCTCAGAAGGCAGTTGAATGTCCCTCGCAACACTGTGAGAAATTCTACCTTTCACTCTATGTAAACATCCTTATCGCGTCTGCTTGATTTACGAATTGTATCACTGAAGCAGCTGGGTTTTTACGGTTTAAATGTAGGGCCTAAAGGTCTACATTCCTTTCACAGCTGAAAGATGAAGTGTGTTTTCATCTAGATGGCGGTTATTTAGAAAGACAATAAAATATGTGTAAAACTTCACAATAACATTTATTTTTCAATCATTGCCTTCTCAATAAAATATTACACCGCTTCACTAGACTCTCTGATACACATAAATTAGATACCCAATCCCTTGAGCACAGTGTCCTTTATATCCTCCTTATCACACTACCTATTATTCGAAATATCTTACAGTTTCTCTTGCTAGAACATGTAATTCCCTTCCACCCTATGTCAGAGACTGTCAAACTTACCATCTTCCAGAAACAAATTGAAAATGAAATTACTAACAGAAACAACTCACTAATATTACTTTATAAAAATTAATAATTTGTTTTTTCGTTATTTAATAAAAATAGTTTTATCATCATTATCCGGTATCATGGCAGCTGCCGCCTTCTTCCGGAAACCAAACGCCATTCATCTCTGTCCATTCACTGATCTTCCTCCATCCTCTGATATTCATAGCTGCTTGTACCCCTTCTATCCAAGTTTTCTTCGGCCTTCCTCTCTTCCTCCTTTCCATTGGGATCCATTACATAACAATTTTTGACAATCTTTGCTCTTGCATTCGTTTGACATGACCATACCACTGCAGTCTTTTCTTTTCTATGATGTCTATGATGTCCGGCTCCTCTTGTACATCCATAATTTCTCTTATTTCTTTATTTCGTATTCTATCCATTCTAGCTTTAAGATTTGTTAATATATTTACCTAATCCCTTGTATAATACGCGATACATTAATTCATTATAGTTTATTATTTTCTTTGTATTTTTCTTTTCATATATAGTAGATTCGATCTGTTATTCCTTTATGTATTCATTCTATCATTAATTTAAGTTTAATTGTATTTAATATTATTGTATTATTAGACATTATTTTTATTGTTATTCAATTTGACATAATTAATTGTTTAGTATGACTATTATTGTATTTGTTTGTATTTATATGTAACATATGTTTGTCCTGGTGAGTGGAAGAAAAGGCCACATGGCCTTAACTCCAACAGGCTAAATAAATCTATTCTATTCTAAATTTATTCATTCAAATGGATAGTGGCTTTAGAGACACCCTATAATATCATCATCATCATAGTATATTCACGAATTTAGGCCATTTGTTGACCTGTTTCGGCCTCAAGAGAAACACCATCCAGAAGTCTTTTGAGTGGACGTCCTGGTCTTCTTCTTCCTGCAGGTTGATATCTTAACATTTGTTTGGGTATTCTGTGATCTTCCATTCGATGAACATGTTGCATCCATCTTGACTTATAATCAGAAATTTTGTTTTCTAAAGATTCCATGTGTAATTCTTCTAAGATGTCTTCATTTTTTTTTGTGATCTAGTAGTGTGTATCCTGCAGTCCTCCGAAGATATCTCATTTCAGCAGATCTAAGTCTCTGTATATCCTTCTGTTTCAACGTCCATACTTCGCTACCATACAAAAGAGTTGGAGGAGCCAGTGTTTTTATACAATATCAGTCTTGAATGCTTTTGGACTAACTGTGGCTTGAAGATAGAATTTATTAACCCTAAAATTCTTAAAAATGTAGATATTTTTGCATTTACATCCTTTCTTCTTCATATGAGATATTGCATCCTAGGTATGTAAAATATAATATTCGAATTTAAAAGTGATCAGTGGGCCTTATTTTAGAGGATCTGCAATATATGTTTACAAACGTATCCGCAGCTTGATTTAAACGAAATGTGGGCCTAAGCGTAATAGACAGAATATATTTCCAAAAATTCAACCTTTAAAGTTAATTCTCTCATATGTACTTGCGTCTTTAACATTATCCGAGCGTTTTCTAACCTTCTGTAGGGGGCTTTCTCCTCACAAGACAAGTTCACGAAAGCGTTTCCTCCAACATTAATGGCATTTTCCAGATCGATGATATTCGATTCGAGAGTTCGAGACTTAATACTAACTTGGGTATAATCGAATTTTGTTTTACAAAGCAAGCCAAGCGATATCATATTTAATTATAGAATTTCACACAACTGTGAAACTTAATTCTCTTCCAACAAGCGTAAGTATTGTTGGTAACTTTTGTGTGTTCCCTGTTCTAATCTTGTCTCAAACATCCGAAACAAATATTTTGTCATTCACTTGTTTACTTACTTACTTACTCACTGGCACTATCGAACCCGTAGGTTCATGGCCGCGCGGACATAAGCTCTCCATACATCCCTATCCTGAGCTAATGCTTTCCAATCATTCCCTGTATAATCTACTTCCCTCAAATCATAGTTAATGTTGTTCTTCCACCTCATTCTAGGTCTACCAACTGGGCGTTTTCCTTCTGGCTTTCCTACAAGAAGTTTCCATGCACGTCTTTCATTCCCCATACGCGCAACATGTCCTGCCCATCGCAGTCTACGAGACTTAACTGTTCTTATTATATCTGGCTTCCTATAAAGTCCATGTAGTTCATTGTTATGTAGTCTTCTCCATTCACCTGTCTGTTCATCTGTCTTTGGTCCAAAAATTTTCCTAAGAACTTTATTCTCAATTACTTGCAATCTCCTTTCCTCCCTTAAAGTAAGAGTCCATGTTTCGCACCCATATAATATAACTGGTAGAATAATAGTTTTATATATTTTCAGCTTAACGTTTTTTGAAAGGACATCAAAAGTCTCTGTAATGCATAATAGCACGCATTTCCAGAATTGAGCCTATGTTTAATTTCTTTGTGCATCTCATTCCTATTAGTGATTATTGTTCCTAGGTATTTGAATTCAGCCACTTCCTCAAAATTTCCCTCATTTGTCCTTAGCTGTCCATTTCCATTATATACTGAATTTCTACGTGTGACCATAAATTTAGTTTTATTGATATTTACTTCCAGTCCCAATTTCTTAGTATTACTCAATAGTGTGTGCGTGTTGGTCTTTAGTATCTCCTCGCTATCGGCCAGTAGTACTACATCATCAGCATAAACTAACAGCTTATTAATACCATTGAGTTGTAAGCCTTCCTCATTCTCTAAAGATTTAATGGCATGCTCTAGTACAAAATTAAATAGTAGAGGAGATAGTGCATCTCCTTGCTTCAACCCATTCTGGATTTCAAAAGTGCCTGAAAACTGTTTGCCTACACGCACCCTACTCTTTGAGCCATTCGTATAAGTCTAACTAACTTTTTAGGAATTCCGAACTCCAGCAGGATACTATATAACTTCTCCCTCTTAATTGATCATATGCTTTTTTGAAGTCTACATATAGTTGATGTACAGTACCATTATATTCCCATTTATTTTCTAAAATCTGTCTTATACTAAAAATCTGATCTGTTGTAGACCTGTTTCTTCTAAATGCACATTGATGATCTCCTAGAATGTCATCAATATAGGGAGTAAGTCTGCTCACTTGTTTACCTTAATTATTAGGTTGTCTCTTAGCTAGTCAGGATTGTTATGCACTAAAAGGTGCGTTTGCAACATAGCACAATGAGAAATTAGACTTATGACTGTTTTTTGTTTTGGTTTCACACACAAACACTGAGTTTCACATTTCAAGTTTTCACATTTTTATCGTGTGTTGATTTTTTCCCCATAAGATTCACTAATTAAGACGTAAATAGTTACTATTAAATATGTTCGCAAGAAAATCCCTCACTGTCATTTGTTGTGGTTCAAGATGCGTACATGATATCACATTGTCGCGCGAAATGTGTCAATAATGCAGATGCCTACACACCTGAAATAAAACGGTTCCTATATCCTGTTCGCAGCGCCACCTATCGAGTCCAATTGTGAATCTAAACCATCCAGAGTCCCATTCAAACATACATAAAAAAAATCATCAAAATCGGGCTAGTTGTTTAGGCAGTTTTTAATTTCGCATTTCATGTAAACCCCCAATTCTAATTGTCGGATTTCGCTCATTTTTTGAAAATACCTACCTCGGTTTATTCAGTAGGATATTCTGAGTTTCGTTGTGAAACATCGAATCATGTGACCGCTAGAGCGATTTATTAATGTTCACTTCAGGTTAACTTCTACACCTAATGGTTTTACAGGGTCCAATTGTGAATCTAAACCACAGAGGGACCCATTCAGACACACACAAACAATTTAATAAAAATCGGTCCAGTCTTTTAGGAGGAGTTCAGTGACAAACAACAGGTACAGAAGAATTATAAAGATAATAGAAAAACGCATGAATAGAAATTACATAAGTTGTGTTGAATCACGCAATATACTAATAACTTACAGTTAAACATGATTCTGTTTTCACTGCGGTCCGACATATTTAAATATCTGGGGAGATAAATAAATGTTTCCAAATTAAAATTTAATGACACATAATAGACATACACAATATACAGATGAGGCGAAGCGCCCTCAATGCAATGGCGCCATCTCTAGTACATACTTTAAAATTCCCAGAAGTGTTATAAAGAGCGAATTGAAATAAAGAGGCGACCAACTGTGACTGAATGGATGGAACAGCTCAACTAAAGCAGACATAACAAGATCGTTCTTCCCCTGTATAGTTTGTTAAAATAATCACAGATATACCCAAACATTTGGACCATCACTACAGGACATGAAAAACTGATGTCATATTTTCATAGGTTCAAGATTGTGTTCGACCAATAACGACATATGGTGCGGACACAAGAGCAGATACTAGCCAAACAAAAAACTTGTAAGAACAGCAGAAATGATTACTTTAACAGCCATAGCAAACAAAACAAGACTTGACAGAGTCAGGAAATAGTATATTACAATACAAGGTTGGGAAGTGGTTTTTACAGAAGCAGGGAAATTATTAAAAAGCAAGCGATAGCAAGGTTTTTAATTTCCTAGATTCTGTAAAACACTTCACATACGTGCGTTGTACATTATTGTTTGCACGATCGTGTTTTCAAAATAATAAATAATAGTAAAATAATATCTAAAACTAAATATATGGTCACACGTAGAAATTCAGTAGGCCCTATATAATGGAAATGGACAGCTGCTGACAAATGAGGGAAATTTTGAGGAAGTCGCTGAATTCAAATACCTAGGAACAATGATCACAAATAGGAATGAGATGCACAAAGAAATTAAACATAGACTCAATTATGGAAATGCATTGCAGAGACTCTTAATGTCCCAACTCCTTTCAAAAACGTTAAACTGAAATATATAAAACCATTATTCTACCAGTTATATTATATGGGTGCGAAACATGGACTCTTACTTTAAGAGAGGAAAGGAGATTACAAGTATTTGAGAATAAAGTACTTAGGAAAATTTTTGGACCAAAGAGAGATGAACAGACAGGTGAATGGAGAAGACTACTTAACAATGAACTACATGGTCTTTATAGGAGCCAGATATAATAAGAACAGTTAAGTCTCGTAGACTGCGTTGGGCAGGACATGTTGCACGTATGGGAAATGAAAGACTTGCATGGAAGCTTCTTGTAGGAAAGCCAGAGGGAAAACGCCCAGTTGGTAGACCAAGAATGAGGTGGGAGAATAACATTAACTATGATTTGAGGGAAGTAGATTACACAGGGAATGATTGGAAAGCATTAGCTCAGGATAGGGATGTATGGAGAGCTTGTGTCCGTGCGGCCATGAACCTACGGGTTCGATAGTGCCAGTGAGTAGTAAGTAAGTAATAAATAATATATTTGTTGAATGTATTTGTGTTCATTATAAACGTTAACAGTCTGGTCAATGTTTATACGGTAAATGCCAAAAATAATTTAGTTGAGATTACAGCCGGTCGTGACACCATTCAGGAATAAAATGGAGGCAAGTACGAATTTATTCAGTTCATTTAACATGCAGTGATTTGTTTCGTATAATGTATATTAACACTACCTTTTGGATATGTTTTTGTAGGCCTATATACATTGTACGCAGTAGGCCTATGTACATAAAGTGCAGTGGGTTTACTTCCTGCGCTTACTTACTTACTTACTTACTTACTCACTGGCACTATCGAACCCGTAGGTTCATGGCAGCGCGGACATAAGTTCTCCATACATCCCTATCCTGAGCTAATGCTTTCCAATCATTTCTTGTATAATCTACTTCCCTCAAATCATAGTTAATGTTGTTCTCCCACCTCATTCTAGGTCTACCAACTGGGCGTTTTCCTTCTGGGTTTCCTACAAGAAGTTTCCATGCACGTCTTTCATTCCCCATACGCGCAACATGGCCTGCCCATCGCAGTCTACGGGACTTAACTGTTCTTATTATATCTGGCTTCCTATAAAGACCATGTAGTTCATTGTTATGTAGTCTTCTCCATTCACCTGTCTGTTCATCTCTCTTTGGTCCAAAATTTTCCTAAGAACTTTATTCTCAAATACTCGTAATCTCCTTTCCTCCCTAAAGTAAGAGTCCATGTTTCGCACCCATATAATATAACTGGTAAATAATAGTTTTATATATTTTCAGCTTAACGTTTTTTGAAAGGAGTTGGGACATCAAACGTCTCTGCAATGCATAATAGCATGCATTTCCAGAATTGAGCCTATGTTTTAATTTCTTTGCGCATCTCATTCCTATTTGTGATTATTGTTCCTAGGTATTTGAATTCAGCCAATTCCTCAAAATTTCCCTCATTTGTCATTAGCTGTCCATTTCCATTATATAATGTATTTCTACGTGTGACCATATATTTAGTTTTACTGATATTTACTTCCAGTCCTAATTTCTTAGTGTTACTCAATAGTGTGTGCGTGTTGGCCTTTAGTATCTGCTAGTATCTCCTCGCTATCGGCCAGTAGTACCACATCATCAGCATAAACTAACAGCTTATTAATACCATTCAGTTGTAAGCCTTCCTTATTCTCTAAAGATTTAATGGCATGCTCTAGTACAAAATTAAATAGTAGAGGAGATAGTGCATCTCCTTGCTTCAACCCATTCTGGAATTCAAAAGTGTCTGAAAACTGTTTGCCTACACGCACCCTACTCTTTGAGCCATTTAGACACATTCGTATAAGTCTAACTAACTTTTTGGGAATTCCGAACTCCAGCAGGATACTATATAACTTCTCCCTCTTAATTGAATCATATGCTTTTTTGAAGTCTACATATAGTTGATGTACAGTACCATTATATTCCCATTTCTTTTCTAAAATCTCTCTTATACTAAAAATATGATCTGTTGTAGACCTGTTTCTTTTAAATGCTCATTGATGATCTCCTAGAATGTCATCAATATAGGGAGCAAGTCTGCTTACTAATATATTTGTTAAAATTTTGTACGAAGTTGAAAGTAATGAGATGCCCCTATAGTACTTCCTGCGCTAGATAGGTAATTTGTAATATTACAGTATAGTTATTTAGTTATTTATAGGTTGGCAACCCCGAAATTTAGGAAATTGAACTTTCAATCGTGGACGGCATTGCTGTAAGTTCGACAGAACGCACTATCGTGCAAAAAGAGGACGTGAGTTAGAAATATTAGGCCTATATCATAGATGATGAGACATTTAATACAACAAGGAAAAGGGAATGGGACCCACGTAGACAGAGCTGCCGATAGGAGGCTTATTCAAACAGCGAAGAACCTACGTCCTAGAGAAAAAAGACAAGTGGGCAGACCCCTCAAGAGATGGAATCATCATGATGTGTGGACATAAACAGGCATACGCCTATAGGAAAAAAGAAGATAGCGTAAAACCTGATATATCGCTGCAAATCAAGTTCACAAACAGTTGAACATCTGCTGTGGCACTATGTGCTGTTAAATTAGCAACTAGGGTGATTCTTAAAAGTTATAGGGTAAATATGCCTATTTTTGTGTTATCCTTAATTTGGTGATAAAATTGTAATTCGTAACAGAATTAAATATTACTCTTTTTCAATGCCACCAGGTTCTCTTTTATGACATCTGGCTTTCTTCCCTGGCATTGGCGGAGTTCTCCATTTCTTTGGATGGGGCACGTGGAAGACGGAGTTACTTTACTCCGATGATAGTATGGGTGTTAAACGATAATGAAGCGTCAGAGAAGCCCTTAACCTAATCTTAACCTAAATTCCAGACCATGGGAAACCACAGGAATAATTCCCTTTAAAGAAATATTGGAAATCGAACCTGGTTTTTTAATAAAATTGATAGTTTTCGGGAAAATTAAATAAAAAAAGTGATGCTTTGGAATAAAAAAACTAGGCATATTGCAAAGTCGCGCACTGTAGGTAAGAAGTGGTGTTGCAATCTTCATCTCAGAACAACTGTTTATGTCTCGTCACAAGTATCACACGAATCTTACCTGCGCTGTTGCAGTTTTCAGAACGTTTGGGCTTAATTATTCCATTAACTTTATTGCAATCTCTATCCCAGCTGTTTATGCTCATGTTACAAGAATCACGCGAATCGTACGTGCTCTGTCGCAGTTTTCAGAACTTTTTGCGTAAATTATTTAATTAACCGTGGGGTTAACCACAAAATGAAAGAGAGAAGATATTTGTTTATTGTAATTTAGCACCTTGACGGAGGAGTAATATGCCCCAGGATTTCTGGATTTGGGTTTAGGTTGGATCAAGGATTACTTTGGGTAAATTGCGGTAGAACAGTTGAGTCTCTTCTCAGGGGTCATATGATAGTATACAGGAGACGCTTCATAACAAAAACCCTGTAGATAGATGAAACAATTCAAATTTATTCCAATTGTGTATATCCAAGAACACTAAGTAAATTTCAGTGGTAATGTTTTTCACTATATATATATATATATATATATATGATATGAAAAGAAAAATGAATGCTTGAGTCGGGATTAGAACCCGAGTCTCTAAACTATGTACGTTTAGCGCTCTAACCAACTGAGCTACTCAAGCATTCCAGCACAAACATACATTTTTCTTATATCTGTAGTATTCTCAATTCACACAAGACGTAGCGGGAAGTCGTTCCAACTGACATCTAGTGGCCACCATAATAGGCAAGAAAATTTTTAAAGAGAATATTTACTTTATAGCAGTAACGCTTGTATATTTAGATGTTTATATATATATATATATATATATATATATATCCTTCTTATTAAATATCATTAATTATTATTTTTGTTTAAATATGAAATATTCATTTTTCTCAATTCTTGAATCGGAGAGATTATTAAATTTTACTCGAGGAAATATTCTTCCTTCCGTGCAGAATAAAAGTTGATACCAGAATGATTAATTTAACATGTTATATATAAAGTTTTTATTACGTCACATGACATTATTCTTAATTTATATTGGTTAATAATTCTAATTAATATAAGATTGAATCCGATTGGTCACATAAGAAAGATAAGTGCTTTTAATTCCAATCACAGTTCAGTTTACTTTTATTTCTGAGAGTATAAAATTATTTCGTTTCACTATTAAAGTTTAAATCTTTTAAAATATTAACAACAATAAGAAAATCTTTATATAATAAAATATTTTTATTATTTATGATATTTTTATTTGACAATAACTAAAATGACATATTTAGGTTTTTATTCAAGGTTATATTTATGTTTAAAAATAGTTTTAAAATGCAAAATTATTTATAAACTTTGATTTTATAATTCTTCTTCTTCTTCTTCGTGCGAGGATTAAACCTTTTTAGTTCGTTCCGGCTCCAGGTATTATAGCTACTGTGTTCATCTCTATCGTGGGCGTCCCCGATCTCTTTTTCCTCCTATTGGTTGATAATTTAGACTTTTCCTAGGCAATCTGCTGGTATCCATTCTGCAGACATGTTCATACCATTTTCTCCTGTACTCTTCTATTTTATCTGTCAAACTGAATATTTGTAGTTCCTTAAGGATACTTTCACTTCGTTCTTTTTCCATATATATATATATATATATATATATATATGTCCACCGGTGTGGTCTCGAGGTAGCGTGCTGCCTTGTCACGCGGCGGGCCCGAGTTCGATCCCCGGTCGGGACAGTTTTTTCTGGGTCAGGTTTTTATCGGGGTTTTTCCTCACCTGTAAGACAAATGTCAGGAAAAGTTTAAGGCCCAAACGGTCCCCGAAATCATATGGCCAACATCATCCTTCACCGGTGTGGAAAGCAACGGGAAGCTACCACACCTGCAATTCCCTAGTAAAGCTGCAAGCATAGCATGAAAATACTATAATAAATTGAGTTGGTGTTTACTTGATGAAAATCCATATTTATTAATTAAATAAAAATAAAACGTAGTTTTATTTGATTTTCATATTTATTATATAATTCAGTGACAGCTGTTTCGGTACACTGTACCTTCTTCAGACATGTTAACAAATTATGAATTGTCTTCCAACTGATCTAAGCAACAATACAACAATATTTATTTAAATTTTTTAATTTAACAACGGGGATTCATTCAAATCAAGTTGAGAATTTAACAGTTTTTTACTACTTTTAAATTTATTAATTTCTACAGCCTCCAAAAGATCTAACTTCTTACCCTTATCACAAATATGTAAAATTTCAAAATTTGGATCGAAACAATGATTAAATTGGAATAGGTGGTTAGCATATTTTGCCACAAATCGTAAATATTTCATTTCTGCTGCTTCTGTTATTTTAATTGTTTATTCAGAATCCATATTTCAGAGCCATACAGTATTGCTGGTACAGCCAATACTTTATAAAATTGTTAATGCATTTCTTTTCTTACTTTCTATCCCAGTGTTGTTTTAAGGGTACCACATAAATATTGATATTTTTGTAATTTATTATTTATGACTTTTTCTCTATTATTTTTATAATTTAATTAATATTGAAATTCTACTTTAATCTCCTTGAATTTATGAACTTGCACTCTGTACTTGAACTCTGTATTCCATAAACACAACAAAATTGTCCATCAATTGTTAGATGGAAAATTTGCTTTTTTACGCAGTTCCTGCTCGATTGACTTTTCTACTAAATTTTATTGAATTCCTGATACATTGTTTTTTATTTAGAGCCCCACCACAACCTCCGTCCGGGTTACCGATTGAGGGTATTTCCACTTTTTAGTGGTTGCCCTTTTACCAGCCGGCTGTTGGCCCTTCACATCCACATGTGCCAATCACAGAGGTAGATGATCAACAGCCAGTGTAGGGTGACATGTGGTTAGCATGTCGAGTCCCCCAGCCGTTATAGCTGGTTCCTCAACCTGGAGCCGCTACTTATTGTAGCTACCCAATTGCCTCACGATGCTGGGTGGGCACCGGTCCCATACTGGCCGAAATACCATGAGAAAATTTCTTCCCCCATGGAGACTCGAACCAGCGCAAGTCCCGTAGCTCTGCGCCAAGGCTACCTACCTTAACCACTCGGCTACGGCGCGGGTTACCTCGGGCACAAATACCCTTTTCCCCACAGGCCTGCTCTTTGTCCCTATCTGTAAAATGGTTATCGAAGAAAAATATAATTAATAAATATACATTTCGGGCTTGTGAAAAGTGTAGATGTTATAATAAGATGAAAATAAAGGGTGATTTGTTTGTTTGTGTATGTGTGTTCGCGTGTGTGTTTCTGAGATTGTGTTTGCTGTTACATGAAATAAAAATAATTGTACATAGTTCCTGATACATCAGTTTGCAGAGTGATGAGGGAATATTATGATAATTGCGGTTGTTTATTATGTTTCTAACTAAATGCATTACCTACTTTGTTCCGCCATTTCCTCGAAAACATCAGCGCCTCTACATATTGACTAATGAACTAAATAAACCGTTATTACGTAATGCGGTATTACCAGTTCTTTAATAACATCCAATAATACTATTCAATTGTTTATAAAACTTTACTTCATTGCATTTTCTCTTTATAACGTTTTTATATCGTAAAAAAATGTAACACTCATTTATTGAAATTACATAGCTATTATTTTATCAATAAAATAATGTAACAAAAACAACTGAATGTATATTTCCGCTTTTATAATTTCCTTTGTTTCCATAAATTAGTTTGTTTGCTTTTATTTTGAAATTGGTAAAGAAATTAACACGAATTGAATGTTTAAAATATATAAACTGATTTTGTCACATTGTAGATTTTTCACAATGGATCATTTTTGTTTAAACATTAACGCAGAGCTAATTTTCATGGAAAAAGTATTATTGTAACATAGGAATAAAGGGTATGGGGTGTTAAAAACGGTAGTAATGCATTTAAATGAAGGTGTCAAAAGGGAATTATAGTCCCTGTAGCTGTCATTTAGCGGAAATACATTTGCAAAACTGATAAATGTGATACGTGCCGTGTAAGGATCATGGAGGCCGTGAAAAAAAACAATGCGCATGTCTTTTAATTAAAAACAAAACACAAACATGTTTCTCATATTAAATCTTCGTATTATTTATACGCTGATTGTTGAACTTTGAGGTCGAATTCCGACGCTAGGTATCACAAGAGTAGTTCACCACTCTGGTCTTGGAGTAGCGTCGCTGCCTCGTATGCAATGCACCAGGGTTCAATCCCACATCGGGGCAAATTTCCTGACTGATAGTATTTTTTCCCGCTTTTTTTTATCTGTGTAAAAAGTCAGGAAACCTTGGCTATTCCTATGCCACCGTACCACCTGAACCTTAGTCTGCTACATGAAATATTATTATTATTATTATTATTATTATTATTATTATTATTTGAATGAGAAGATAGAGAAGAGTGGAGAAAGAAGATTGGGCACAGAAAGATGTTTTATTATATTGTAAACCTGCTTATAAATAATAATAATAATAATAATTATTATTATTATCATTATTATTACCTCGAAACTCGTGGATGCAAGAAATAAGAACTGGAATGAGAATAAGAGGACTGGAGGGCACGGAATGGATGGGCAGAGACGAGTTGAAAAAATAATAAAACTCTAGGCACAGAACGATGTGTAAACATTAAAAATCTGTATATAAACAAAAATTATTATTATTATTATTATTATTGTTATTATTATTATTATTATTATTATTATTATTATGACAGTGAAAAATCAATATTAGATTTTTTGAGAAGCAGACAACTAGAAAGGTATGGTCATATATGTAGGATGTCAGAGAAAGATTACCCAGACAAGCTTTGGAATGGATTCCACCTGGGAAAGGAAAGAGATGTCGATCTAGATTTAAATGGATGAATGGTATAATAAGAGGTATGAGAGAGCTAGGCCTGGTAGAATTGGAATGGGAAGATAGAGAAGAATGTAGAAAGAAGATATAAATTTAAAAAGCTTTCGGCACAAGATGATGTTTTTATTACATAGTAAACCTGTTTAAAATAAATAAAAATATTATCGTTATTATTTTATTATTATTATTATTATTATTATTATTATTAAATCTGAGAACTAGTGACTGCTAGCGTCAAGTTGGGCCAATGTGATAACACACGTCCACGCTAGAGCTAATTGCCAACATATTTATTCACATACAAGGAGATTCTATCCTTGGAGTCCACCTACATTAGTGGGCAAGATGGGCAACTTGGTGTTAGATTAGCAAGTTAGTGTTAGTTTGGGCAAGTTAGGTTGAGAAAATTAGTGTTAGTTTGGGCAAGTTAGGTTGAGAAAATTAGTGTTAGTTTGGGCAAGTTAGGTTGAGAAAATTAGTGTTAGTTTTGGGCAAGTTAGGTTGAGAAAATTAGTGGTTAGTTTTGGGCAAGTTAGGTTGAGAAAATTAGTGTTAGTTTGGGCAAGTTATGGTAGAGAAAATTAGTGTTAGTTTGGGCAAGTTAGGTAGAGAAAATTAGTGTTAGTTTGGGCAAGTTAGGTTGAGAAAATTAGTGTTAGTTTGGGCAAGTTAGGTTGAGAAAATTAGTGTTAGTTTGGGCAAGTTAGGTTGAGAAAATTAGTGTTAGTTTGGGCCAAGTTAGGTTGAGAAAAATTAGTGTGTAGTTTGGGGCAAGTTAGGTTGAGAAAATTAGTGTTAGTTTGGGGCAAGTTAGGTGAGAAAATTAGTGTTAGTTTGGGCAAGTTAGGTTGAGAAAATTAGTGTTAGTTTGGGCAAGTTAGGTTGAGAAAATGGGCAAGTTAGTGCATCAGATAAGTTTAGCATTCACTTGTTTGTTAGCAGGTTTTTGTGATAAGTTGGCTACACTGTCCTAGCAATGACTAATATACATTCTACATTTGCAAATATGGAGAATTTTAGGTTATTTTAAGCTCAACCTCACAATTCATTTGAAGGTGTTTCTCACTTTTTTTGGGAAAAATATACATTATAAGTATAATATAAATATATATTTCTCTCAGGTAACAATTCACATACTGTAACAATTCATTTTTTTTCGCTTTCTTTATTTGAATGTATGTAGGTGGCATACTCTTACTTACTCACGGGCACTATCGAACCAGTAGGTTCATGGCCGCGGACATAAGCTCTCCCTATCCTGAGCTGATGCTTTCCAATCATTCCCTCTATAATCTAATCCCTCAAATCATAATTAATGTTATTCTCCAACCCCATTCTTGGTCTACCAAGTGGGCGTTTTCCCTAAAAGAAGCTTCCATGCACGTCTTCCATTCCCCATATGTGCCACATGTCCTGCCCATCGCAGTCTACGAGACTTAACTGTTCTTATTATATCTGGCTTCCTATAAAGACCATGTAGTTCATTGTTATGCAGTCTTCTCCATTTCAAGTCGATCCAATGTTTTTAAGTGGATGATAATCATGTTGAATGATTCCGTTACATAGACCAGATATAGGCCAAGCTAATGTAACTTGTTTATTATTTTATTTAAATTAAGTTTTATTTCAAATTTATTTATTTGAGTGCGTGGAACCAATTATGTCCCATAGACTGTTATGCGTAGGGCATATGGAACGAATGGGAATGAAAAAGGGGCATGGAAACCAGAAGTAGAACGCTCAGTAGGTAGACCAAGAACAAGATCAGAAAATAACATTAACTATGATTTAAATGAGGTAAATTATACAGGAATTTTATTTGAAAAAGTTAGTTCAGAATAGAGTTGTATGGAGAGCTAATGTACACGGGGCCATGAACCTACGGGTTAGATAGTGCTAGTGAGATAGTTAGCATGAGTAGTAACTCCGGTTTTCTTTCCTGTTTTATTATTTAAATTTTTGTCGCCAGCTGTTCCTAACATCATGTTTATATTAGTTACACACCCTAAAACTTGTTTCAATAAGCTTTGGGTTATGAATATAAAGTCAGATATGGAATGCTGAATTCTCATTTTTTAAAAAATGAAATAAATTGTTGTTTAATATAACATTTTGTTGTTTTTTCTCTAGTTCTAGGGGTTGAAGGGGATGTTATACAAAATATTTCAAAACCCACCCCAGCTGTATCCCTCGCTCAACAACGCAAAACGGAAATTGAAGAAATCTACTGGTATCAGGGGTTATCGAAACTGCGGCTTAGACTATAACAGTGTTATAAACTGAACAAAAATAAAAACATATACTACCCCATGTCTGGAGGCTACCGTTTCCTTCTTTTTATTTAAATAATTTCCTATACACCTACAACTTGCATAAACATGAAATAAAATCAACGTAAAAAAAATAAACATACCACGTAAACATTGGATACCGTATGTTCAGAATAATAGTTACAGAAAAGATGGAATTATTCTCCATTTTTCGATGATCTATGGGATATCAGGTTTGAATCTTCAAGTTTCCAGAGTGGTGTAGGAGGTGGGCCACATCTGGAATATATATATATTTTTTTTTTCAGAGTTCCTCCCGCTTCCCGAATATCTTACGTCTTCCTCTGGGGAGTGATTTTGGAAATAAACAGGATGAAAATCCTGCAATCTTATATATAAAAAATAATGGTTGTTTGTATGTTTGTTTGTTTTGTTTGTTCGTATTCTATGCGCGGCCATACCGTTGATCCGATTTTGATGGGTTCTTAAATGGCGTACGCTACCTAAACCATAACAAACCCACCAAATTAATATACGCAGAATTGAATATCTCAAAAAACCTCTACAAAAAGTCCCCGACAGCATATGTTTATCTTTTACGGATAACTCACAATAACCATTTTTGTTTTCCATTGATGCCAAGAAGATCGGGATAAGTAGATTCTCGAACAGTGCACGGCTGTTGGTAAATTTATTTATGAGTAGCACCGCACACCGGGTATTAATAATAATAATAATAATAATAATAATAATAATAATGCTTTATTTATTCTGGCAGAGTTAAGGCGATAAGGCCTTCTCTTCCACTCAACCAGCTAGTTATGAATAAGAAAAAGAGGACAAGAAGACTCTCCATTGCTCTGTCTTCCTCCATTATATCCTGCATCTCCAGCAATTCATTTCATATCACCTATAACCTCATCACATGTCAGAAAAGAAATGCTCTGGTTAGCAAAACACAGGTGTTCAAAATATGTCTTCTTGTATTTTGTAAGCCCATGTTTCCCTTAACAGAGATTTAGGCGCTCTCCCCCCTACAGGGAAGAATTTTAACCATACTAATTTAGTTACACTTGTTTTCTTATAGATGTCATTTGAGTGGTCCGTGGTCAGCGTTCCGCCTGATACTGACATATAGGAGACCAAGGTTGGTAGTACTAGGACGAGACAATTCGGTAAATTTTGCTTAGAGGCCTTTTCATTCAGGCTTAAGGATCTTTTACGAGCCTGAAATTCTTCAGACTCGGGATCCACGGCTTAAAGTCCCTCCCGGAGGACTTGCTCCTTGGATTTTTCCATCCTAAAAAATCCATCGACCCCGGCCGGGTTTGAACCCGCGACCCTTCGGACCAGAGGTAAGGAGCGTAACCACTAATGCACCGCGGCCGACTTTAAAATATGTGGTTGTGGTGATCTAATGGGGCACACTCATGTACTTCCTCATGACTCCGAGCCTGTGTGTAAACGTAAGGAAGAATAGGGTCAATGGGAAGATTGTAGCGTCTCAATGAGGCCTGGGGCCTGTCCAAAGAAATAGCTGTACGAGTCAATGTATGTGAATGCTTGATGAATGGCAAAACATATCGAATGAATATCGTATTCATATATTTTTGGTACGTGAAAGATGATTTTTTAGGGGTTTTTCCTCACCTGTAAGACAAATGTCAGGAACCTTTGAGGCCCAAATTGACCCCGAAAATCATTATGATTATTAACATATTCATTAAGTTTAGGATCAAGACCTCTCCCGGTGCATCATTACCATCATCATCAGCTATCATACATCATCGGGTCAACGTAACTCCGATTTCCAGGCGCTCCAACCTAAGAAGTGAGTTACAATAACGCCATGCCAGGAGAGAACCAGAATGTCGAAATGAAAACGTGTAGGCATTGAATAAAAAATACTGAATATAATACATTTAAAAAATACATTAAAATTGCTCACAATTATAAACTCTTCTCCAATTATACTGGGCAACATGATTTTTTTTTCTCATGAGTACCAATAGTTGTACTTAATGCAGTTTTTTTTTATCGTGTTTTCAAATATATATTCGGAATTTCTCCGTTACCCACAGTTTTCTTATTTCAATTCCAATTAATTAATTTAAATAATTATCTTTTTAATATACATATAACAGACAAGAAATGAATGCACAAGAAACTGTTATCGATAGGATAACAAAGAGAGCTCTACAGTGGTATGGACATGTACAACGGATGTCGGAAGACCAGTGGCCTAAACAGGTGTTGGATTGGATGGTACCAGGCAGAAGGAAGAGGGGGAGAAGTAGAAGAGTATGGTATGAGGGAATATATGATGCCATGATGAAGAGGGGTATGGAAGATGGACAATGGGAAGATAGGAATCTCTGGAAAGCAGGAATCAAAGGCAGACTGCTGTAAAGTGGAAAGCCTGTTAAAAAAAAAAGATGGTTGGTGACAATTATTTTGGTATTTAAGCACAAAAGCGCCTGGAAATATGCACCTGAAGGCAAGAGATTCCTAGGAAGATCAAGAAGACAGTTGAATCAAGAACCCCACTCCGTTAAGTTTTAAATTCTTAGGAAAATGTTTAGAACAAAGAGGGATTAACACGCGAATGGAGAAGACTACACAATAGTGAGCTACTTATCTTTATAGGAAACCAAATATAATAATAAGAGTTAAACCTGGTTGGTTCAGATGGGCAGGACATGTGACAAAAATGGGTAATGAAAGAGGGGCTTGGAAAATTCTTGTAAGAAAACCAGAGCGAAAGCACTCAGTTGGTACATCAAGAATGAGGTGAGAGAATAACGTTAACTATATTTGAGGCAAGTGGGTTGTACAGGGGATGATTGGAAAACATTAGCTCAGGATATGGATGTGTGGAGAACATGTATCCGTGCGACCATGAACCTAAGGGTTCGATAGAGCCAGTAAGTTATTATTATTGTAATATTATTATTATTATTATTATTATTATTATTGTATTATTTTTTTCCAAATGCCCCAGGTTTGTCTTTCGACATTCCTGGTTTCTCTCCTGGCATGGCGTACTTGTAACCCACTTCTGGGGTTGCGCCGCCTGGAAGGCGGGGTTACGTTGCCCCGATGATATGACGGGTGATGATGATGATGGTGCGCCAGGAGAGTCCCTAATCCTAAGCTTAACCTAAGATGAATATGAATGATGATGATTGCGATGGCCATATGATTTCGGGGACCGTTTGGGCCTTAAAGGTTTCTTGACATTTGTCTTTACAGGTGAGCAAAAACTCCGGTAAAAACCGCACCCAGAAAAAATGTCCCGACTGAGGATCGAACCCTGGCCCGTTGCGTGACAAGGTAGCACGCTACCCTGAGACCACAGCGGTGGACATTATCATCATTATTATTGTCATTATTATTATTATTATTATTATTATTATTATTATTATTATTATTATTATTATTATTATTATTATTATTATTATTATTATTGCTCTTCGCATTTGGCTAGCAGTTTGATTTGGATTAAGTATGATAGGTACACAATATTTCTGATGTAAATAAACACGCTAACAATTGTATGTTGGTGAGCATTCAATAGAATGGCTTGATATGACGTAATTTGAAAGCGGGCATATGGGAGCACATAATGACGATGATTATCAGAGAGTTGCATTAGTAAAACAGATGCATTAATGTGCAATATTTACCACTTTATATGCACCGCGCCGCAGTCTATCTAAATTATCCCAACATGCTAACTGGATTTGCTTCGCTTACATTTCGCACTCCATGGTTTTACAAATATTCCTATCTGCTGGGAGACAGGCCTGGTGGCTTATATCCGAGAGGAGAAGGTGCCAGGTGCTAGGGAAAAAGTAAACTTTTTGTTAAGTTAAAAACACTTGTAAATCCGGGTAAATTCTTTACACATCCAAAACAGTACATTTTTTACTAAAATTATACTTTATCCATGCTTAGAGTGATGCTAACAGCAACAAACGCCAGTTGTATCATTCCGCTATTCGCGTCACAATTACTGTCACTTTTGACAGGGAGATGGTAATACAGCAACGGAAGACTCAACACTTTCAGCCATTTTGTTTCATGAAAATCGACTGAAGCGTGACTCAAAAGCATAATCCGTATGTAATAAACTATTTTAAGTTGTAATTATTGTAGGAGGAAAGGGATTACAAGTACTTAGGAAAATTTTTGGATCAAAGAGAGATGAACAGACAGATGAATGGAAGACTACATAACAGTGAGCTTCATGGTCTTTATAGGAAGCCGGATATAATAAGAACAGTTAAGTCTCGTAGACTGCGATGGGCAGGACATGTTGCACGTATGGGAATGAAAGACTTGCATGGAAGCTTCTTGTAGGAAAGCCAGAGGGAAAACGCTCCGTTGGTAAACCAATAATGAGGTGGGAGAATAACATTAACTATGATTTGAGGGAAGTAGATTATACAGGGAATGATTGGAAAGCATTAGCTCAGGATAGGGATGTATGGAGAGCTTATGTCCGCGCGGCCATGAACCTACAGGTTCGATAGTGCCAGTGAGTAAGTAAGTAAGTTATGGTGGCCACTAGATGTCAGGGGGAACGACTTCCCGCTACCTCTTGTGTGAATTGAGAATACTACATATGTAAGAAAAATATGTTTTATGGTTCGTACCATATTTGCCTTCATTGCAAATGTTAAAAATATGATTATAACACACACACACACACATATATATATATGTCTACACTACATACACTATAGTCTTCTTCTTCTTAATCATAATTTGTAGGATTTTCATCCTGTTTATTTCCAAAATCACCTCCTCGTAGAAGACGTATTGGATGTGCATTCACTGTCTATCCATCTCTTGGCTGGTCTTCTTCTTGTTCTTCTCCCGTCCATTGGTCTATCTTCTTTAGCTCTTTACTCAATAGTCAATAATACAAAATATAACAGAAGATAGTGCAAATTCGTGCTTTCAAGATTAATAAATAAATGTCTTAATTGTTATAGGAAATGCGTATGTACAGTAGATTGCAGGTGATTTAAATGAAAGTAGAACGAAACACGTTCAAGGCCTTTTACAACTCAATGTAAAATTGTTTAAATATAGAACACAACATGGCGAATGTTCAAATAAGTTTCTAGTAAAAAGGAATAAACATGGCTGTAGTGGCGACATTTTTTTTTTCCTCTCGTGTTTGTATTTCAAAGTTTTGTGTAGTTACAACCATGTACAGAATATTTATTTACACGATTTCGCCGACAGAGAGCGCATTATTGCTTCCCAAATGTATGTACAACTCATAATGTTTGTTCAGCAAAAATAAGAGTTTCTTCGCTTTGTGATACAACATGCTACACACAGGTTCAGCCATTACACGGCTTCTGATTTTAGTTTCAGTTTATCAAACCTAAACAGAGTCACTTTATCAGTTTATTGTGGTGGAAATATCTTACTCCTGATTCGAAAAAATTAATATCATTTTCGTCTTCTGCGGGTCCGAAAACATAGTTATTGATACATTTCAGTAAGTCTGCGATTAATTCTTTGTTCTTGTGTGTAATTTGTTTTGATACAACCTTCGAACATCTCATCGCCTCTCAGAAAGAAATTTCAAGGTCAGTTTCTGCATTGAATGCTTGAAAATTCCCTTGTTAGTCACTGATTATATAATACAATGAATAATAATAGTAAAAAATTCCAACCCGATGTATTCCTTGACGATGAGGAAAACAGGGATAAAAACCCGGAATACTCTACAACATGTAAGAGAAAAAAATCTCGAAATTCCAATCATACACCATGCGCATGCGCAAACAAACTCGAAGTCGTGTACACTAAAGAATCACATGATGCAGTCAACATATACACGATATTTAACGAATCTGAAAGCTAACCAAACGCAATTTGAGTACTGTAAACTGTAAAAGACCAACCTTAAAGCTCACCTAACCCAATTTAAGCACTCTAACCTGTGAAAGACCAACCTTAAAGCTAACCTAACGCAATTGAAGCACTGTAATCTGAGAAAAACCGACCTAAAAGCTAACCTAACGCAATTTAAGTACTCTAACCTGTGAAAAGACCGACCTAAAAGCTACCCTAACGCAATTTAAGCACTCTAACCTGTGAAAGACCAACCTAAAGCTAACCTAATGCAATTTAAGTACTCTAACCAGTGAAATACCAACCTGAAAGCTACCCTAACGCAATTTAAGCACTCTAACCTGTCAAAGACCAACCTGAAAGTTAACCTAACGCAATTTAAGCACTCTAACCTGTGAAAGACCAATTTGAAAACTAACCTAACGCAATTTAAGCACTCTAACCTGTGAAAAGACCAACCTAAAAAGTTAACCTAATGCAATTTAAGCACTCTAACCTGTGAAAGACCGACCTAAAAGCTAACCTAACGCATTTAAGCACTCTAACCTGTGAAAGACCAACCTAAAAGCTAATCTAACGCAATTTAAGCACTCTAACATGTGAAAGACTAACCTAAAAGCTAACCTAAGGCAATTTAAGCACTCTGACCTGTGAATGTCCAACCTAAAAGCTAACCTAACGCAATTTATACACTCTAACCTGTGAAAAAATACAACGCCCAAAAAATAAATAATTAGTTCTGAAATTATGAAGTGTATGTGTATATTTATTATTTATATGTGTGTAGTTAATATGTACATACTCTATGTTGGCTGCACTGGAACACGTCTTTGTTGTTGCATAGAATATTCATTAAAATCAATATGACTGCCACATCTTCATGCTACGCATTTAATTAAATATGATAGAAACTATATTAAAATAGCCGTTAGAAAAATGTAAAAAAGACAAATCATCGTAAATGGTGTGAAATAATTTGAAAAATGCAACCTTAAGCATAAAATTTGGCAGGATTTTATGAAGGAATTAAAAAATTCGCGTGACAGGTTGTAAAGTTTAGGCATGATATGTTTTTATAATCGTAGGAGGAGATGATGGTGCATAGGAGGGGGGGAGTGGTCAGAGGAAATAGATAGGGTTGCAAATCCAGATTACAGAACATGTGGGGGTATTCAATCGCTGGATGTAGCGATTGATTAAACAATTGAGTGTGCAACAGAGGGTTGTACTATCTCAGAATTAACTGGGCCGTGGCAAGATAATATATTAATTCAAGTCTATATCGATTTGAATCAAGTCCATCACTTATTCATAAGGGACCCATTTCATAAAAAAGTGACCTATTGTCTGTGTACTGGTTTTAATTGTATACCGTAATGATACATGCCAAAATGAAAAGAAATGGAAATAATAGGGGAAGGACGTGTTCGGCGCCGGCCTTTTTAGTAGCTTCTCGAGGTTACTGCCCGCGATTACTTGAATTGAACGATGTTATGCATCAACCAGCTAAGAGCCTTTGTTTAAATGAGATTTTGATGCCATCTGTTGTGCACTGTCTGATGAAGTAAGTATACCAACACTTTTAGAGCTAAATGTTATTATTAAAGAAAATGTACTATAAGAGATTCTATTTTTTGTATGAAACGGCTATGAAACCAGATATTTGTAAGTGCTAATCTAAATTTTGTATCGTACCGCTAAGCACCAAATATTTCCGCTCTTAGATTGTTGATGCATAACTGTCAAACAAGGAAAATAATTTGCAATATCCAGTATTGTCAGTGTACCGAATTTCGATACAGGAATTACGTCTTACTGCGCAAACTATACGTCATCGCGTCTCCATCTCGAGTGTCATCTTTATGAACAGTGCCAAATGCTTTCCTATCTATCCCTTCCCTTCCTAGTGCGCACCCTGTGCTATCGCGCATTCCCCCCTCTCCCTGTGAACTCTCATAAATAGTTGTGTTTTGTAACATCGAATCATCATCTACTTAGTCACCATTGGAGTCTGGTCAGAGCAGCTCAGGAGAGCTGGTTTTGTTTGTTTATTCCAGTAAGCCAGGGTGGGGACGCTAGGACAGGATTTCCCCCAACCCGAGGCTGGACTAGAGTGAGTGATAATGTATGTATGTATGTTGATTTATATCATATTTTCTTTTTGTATAGATGATCTATTATGATTTCTTTTCTTTGGAAATTGAATATTTATTTATTTATCTTTATATTATATCTGACTATATTTTGACTTGCATTAAAAGCTTTAATTGTGCTTTTTACTTATGCCTATTCATTCAGTAGTTAGCATAAGTCAGATATCAAAGTCAAATTCCAAAAGCTTGCTCAAGCGTGTGTTAGTTCCTTTATCCCAAAGCTTCCACGATTGTATTTTATAAGTCAGTAAACATTACATATTGGGAGAATTTAGCAAAGAAAGTTGAATTCCTCTTTACCTCTATGGGCCCGGGCAAAGATGTCACAAATTTGAACAATCTATGCTTTCCAATCAAAATAGTGATGAACAATATAACCCTGCGTGGGTGCAAAATGGTAGTAGAACGAGGTTAAATAATAATAAGACGCCACAAAAATGGTTTAGCAGAGCGTGGTTCACTCAGCACACATCGCAATAATAAATAGCGAAGATGGACTTAAACGCATTTTTTCCAAACTTACATAATGGCGGATAGCCGGTTGATGCATGACGTCGTCCAAGTATCTTTAGCTATGTAAAACGTATTGCTTAATACTAATATTAGAGTTAATTTAGAACGAGTAAATTATTTACTTATTTGGGTTATAATTTCACATATCAAGATGAAGCTGATATATCAAAGAAAATCACAAATTTCACAAAAACAACGGGGATAATTAACAGTATAATCAAACCATTTCTAGTACAGAAGAACCCAAGATTACGGCTTTATAAGGTTCTCGCGAAACCAGTATTAAGATATGGTAGTGAAGCATGGACAATACGAAGAAGCGATGAAAAGCCGAATAACAGCAAATTAGATTCGATTTATGCCGCCGTACAGGCTATACAAAGTGGGATCATAAAATAAATGAGAAAATTATGGAAAACTTGGATGTTGAAACCGTTCTCCATCATATATAAAAACTACCAGAACAACTGGAAAGCCCATCTTCAATGATGCCATTTCATACAATTTCAAAAGCCATGTTTTATTACTGCACCCAAGGCAAAGGATCGCTGGGACGTTAAAAAAAGCGCTGGATTGAAAATTCCTCTTTGCGACCGTAACAGGCCACATAGCCTAATACTTGCATTAGATGATGATGATATTAGAATTAGCCCATAACATCCCGATGCGGGCAAGGACCTTCTGTTACGGTATGGTTTGCAGAGAAATGCCTCGGGCCAGCCATTTCCGTGAGATTTAATGTAATGGTGTCCATATTTCAGGAACGTACTGTATCATTGTGAAAATAGAGAAATGATTTTAGATACAGTTTGTAGCGAGAGAAGAAAAATAAAATCAATATTATTCTGTGGCTTGCAGTGTTGACTTAAAATAAATGAAAGCCTCGTAAAGTCCAATATGATGGCAGCCTCTAAGCGCAACATGGCGACCAATTTTGTGATTAACTTTTACAAAACTCTGTATCGCGCTCTGAAATTACTGAAGGCTAAATTATCTTTATGATGTGAGGGTCAAATATCATACATATTGCTAGAAGTTGGATTTTTATGTACTAAAAGTTAAATTTGGACATAGTATAATAGGAAGTTAGATATCTGATTGGCTTTTGTTTTGGTTTCACACACAGACAGTTGAATAGTAAAATGAGAAGTTAGACTTTGGGACAAAATATATGGGTGGTTTATTATATATATATATATAGGTGTGAAGACGGATTTAGTGGGCGCTAGGATTGCGAAAGGATCCTCTTTTAGTCGAGGGCCTCGGGTAGTTCAGTGGGTTGCGGTAGGATGAGATGCGCTTGGTTCCGGGATACACAAGGATTGTGCGGACACGATTCTAACTCGTGAGAATAGACGACAACGTTGAAAGATAACAATCTCAATTTATTTCACGTAGAAAACAATAAAAAAGTATCAAATTATGTAGCGATTGGCGCGATCATATGGTTACACTTTATGTTGAGTAGACCTAGAATTGGGAATATAATGGTACTGTACATCAACTATATGTAGACTTCAAAAAAGCATTTGATTCAATTAAGAGGGAGAAGTTATATACTATCCTGCTGGAGTTCGAAATTCCTAAAAAGTTAGTTAGATCTTCTTGAGTCAATAAATGAGGCTCAGATGAACAGCTTTGTTCAAAAACTTGTATCACCAAAAATCTGTTCCTTCTTCTTCCTTACTTCCATCAGAATCTGAGCTCTCTTCATCTAATGTCACATGTTCTGGAGGCTTTGGTATGGGCAATTCTTCGCAGTGTGGAACTGGTCTCATTGCGGATTGCAAGTCAGGGTGCACCACTGCATGTTTTGATTTTGACGTAATCCCTTTAATGTTTGTTAAGCAGAAAATAATTATTTAAATCCATTAATTGAAAATGAAATAAAATAACTGTGGGTGATGGAGAAATTCCGAATACCTATTTGAAAACACGATAAAAAAAACTGCATTAACAAGTAAGCACACGCGCCAGGGTAAAAAATACCCAGACGTTATTCTTTTTGTTGGCAACACTGTGTTTGAATTTAAATTTATCTGCCGTTTTCAGTACCTTTCTTTCAGATATTTTTGCATTGTTGTATGTAAGATTTAGTTAGTTTTCCTGTGACTGCAGGAGTTTATACATGCATATATCAAGATTGGGTAAGAATTACCCAGCGCGTGTGAAGAAGTAACATAAATAGTGAATAATTTTATTTGTGCACCATTTCTATTTTCCATTACAAAATGGACTTACAATATAGGCAAAGTGGACCAAATAGTAAACTGGCTAAATGAAGAAGAAGATGAAGAACTATTGAATATGAATCAGGAGATGAAGTCCATCATCTCTCCGAAAGATGCTCCACTGTTAAAAATTGTTCAGAGACCATCTTCTGTGTGGGCGGACCAACATTTCTCCTTCCGCGCGGTTTATATTTTAGCAATAATAAAACTTACATTTTGCTGTTAATATCACTTAATAAAGTTTCGGGTAAAAAATACCCAGCGCGTGTGGTAACGGTTGCATAATTATGCGCCGTTTTCTGACGGGTTAAGTAGAACTATTGGTACTCATGACACAAAAATCATGTTGACCAGTGTTATTATTCCCAGGGGTATTGAATTCAGCCACTTCTTCAAAATTTCCGTCATTTGTCATTAGCTGTCCATTTCCATTATATAATGAATTTCTATGTGTTACCATATGTTTAGTTTTATTCATATTTATAGAATTGCCTTAATTTCAAAATTAGTTACATTTATAATATGAGGCATTGAAGCGTCAAGTAAAAGATTCATAAAACATTCTTAATTTGTGTTTTTTATCCAGTTTGAAGATACTGAAATGTCTTGTATAAAGTTTAATGGCGCTTGTGAATCGCATCCAATCAGAGTGTGTTTTAAAAGTTCCTTTTTACAATTTTCTCAATTCTAATTAATAAAAGAAAGGAGGGGGCGATGATTTCAATGAGAAACTTTGGAAAGAGATAATGAAAATGGGTTGAATTGGACTTTTTTGAATGGCAGTTGAAACTTTCTCTTTGGAATAAAATTCACAAAGTTGAAGACTGTACATTAAAGAAACAAATGCATGCTATGCCAACTCGAATTTCAGTCAGTTCCTGCAATGGAAACAGTGTCCGTTAGTTTTGTCTAATTATTGCAATTCTCAAAGGTCTGACATATTTCATCTCAATTATTCTACGGACAAGACATACCACTACCGCTAGTATCTTAGTAATAATAAATAAGAATAATAATACTAATAATAATAATAATAATAATATAATAATAATAATAATAATTTACTAAAATCAGAGAATGCGCTACTACTGCCATCCACTAAGCTACGGAAAATCAGAATGCGCTACTACCTGCCATCCACTAAAGCTTACGAATAACAGATGCAGAGAGGGGAAGACATGAAGCGGGAGCCATTCCTGAAGAGAATTCTACGGTAAGCCTGCCATGATAGATAGGAGCTGGTGTGGAACTAAGGCACCAGATGCAGTCTAACAAAGTGTGTGTGAAGGTCAATTACCATCAAATCGAAGACAGCTGCAGATGCAAACTGTGGGGACTAAAGTGTAAAAGATATCATCTGGAATTGTGTGTCCAAAGTGACAATGTCATTAGCGCAATACACCAATTAATTAATTTTGCCCGATTGTGCGCAATTATATTTATTATTATTATTATTATTATTATTATATATTATTATTATTCTTATTATTATTATTATTATGCAGAGACTTTTTGATGTCCCAACTCCTTTTCAAAAAAACGTTAAGCTGAAAATAAATAATATAAACTAGTAGTCTACCAGTTATATTATATGGGTTGCAAAACATGGGACTCTTACTTTAAAGTGGATGGAGGAAATGAGATTACGAGTGTTTGAGAATAAAGTTCTTAGGAAAATTTTTGGACCCAACGAGGATATGAACAGACAGATGAATGGAGAAGACTACATAACAATGAACTTTATAGGAAGCCAGATATAATAAGAACGTTTTAAGTCTAGTTAGACTGAGATGGGCAGCGAAATGTTGCGCGTATGTGGAATGAAAGACGTGCATGGAAAAATTCTTGTAGGAAAGCAAGAAGGAAAAACGCCCAGTTTTTTTGGTAGACCAAGAATGAGGTGGAGAGAAAAACTTAAACTATGATTTATGAGGGGAAGTAGATTTATACAGGGAATGATTGGAAAGCATTAGCTCAGGATTAGGGATGTATGGAGAGCTTTATGTCCGCGCGGGCCATGAAATACATTCCCAAGGGTTCGATAGTGCCAGTGACGTTAGTTATTATTATTATTATTCTGATTATTCATTAGTATTATTACTAAAAATCAGATATATATCACTTACCGACTTGCAAAAAGAGCTAAAGAAGATATACCAATGAACGGAAGAAGAACAAGAAGAGATACCAGCCAAGAGATGGATAGACAGTTAATGCACATCCAATACGTCTTCCTCCGAGAAGTGATTTTGAAAATAAACAGGATGGAAATCCTACAAATTATGTTTAAGAAGAAGGGAAAAGAAGATATATATATATATATATATATATGGTATGATAAGAAAAATAAATGCCTGGACGGGATTCGAACCTGGAACTCTGAGTCTGTACCTTAGCGTGTTTATCCGTTACACCACCACCAGGTGAATCCAATTCAAACAGACGCGTGTTTATCCGTTACAACCACCAGGCGAATCCAATTTCAAACAGACGCGTGTTATCCGTTACACTACCAGGCGAATCCAATTTGAACACAGATTGTTTGAATTGGATTCGCTGGTGGTGTAACGGATAACACGCTGAGGTACAGACTCAGAGTTCCGGGCGAATCCCGCCCAGGCATTTATTTTTCTTCTCTTCTTCTTCTTCTTCCATCCAAGTATTAGGCCAAGGCCTGTTACGATCCTATAGAAAATTTTCCCTCCAGCGTTTCATAGGACGGCCCAGTGATCTTCGTCCTCTTGGTATTTTTCTTATCATACCATATTAAGCTTGCATTGCTCAATGTTAAACATTTAATTATAACATATATATAAATCACAATGAATGTTCAAAACGATGTTCTACAATTGAAGAAAGAAAACTGAAATGATTTGGCCACTTAGAGAATGTCACACTACAGGATACCTAAAATGATATTAAGTTTTAAGTGGAGGAGGGCAAGGGAAGAAAGGGGAGACCAAAAGAACAGTGATGCTTTATATGGTTTTTACGTTTTATTCTTAGAGACTTTACTTTTACCAACATCTGTTTATTATCAAATATATTAATTGATATGGTGCACCCCACACTTTTGATGGCAAAATTATTTTTTTGTAGATAACTCTAGTTTTATTCTAGATGTGTTGGAGATTATTTTTTTGTTGACAACTTTAATTTTATCCCAAGCGCGTTGGAAATTAATATTATTTTTCATGTTTTAGTTCGGTTTTCTAATAAAGCGTGTCGTTTTAGTTTTTTTTTAAATATTGTTTATTTATTTTCTTTTCAGGTGTACTCTCACACCTAATAGTTTTATAGCATATCAGACAGATGCTACACGCTCGGTGTACTTGAAAAAAAATTATGTACATTTTTTTATAAAGATCAGTTGAGGGATTTATAATTTTTTTGGCCTATTTAACAAACATACGCAGGCTATTTTATATCAATTATATAAATTTGAACGTTTGTTGGTTTGTTTGTATGTTTGTTTGTTTGTTCGTTCTTTATGCGCGGTCATACCGTTGATCCGATTGTGATGGGGCTTTTCGAAAAATGTTCAGGAGATTCCCGGGATGAATATAAGCTATAAGAGATTTGTGATACTCAACTCCTAAATCGCCCCTTTTAGTGGAAAACGTGAAAAAAACGTAGCTCTTTGGACGCTTAAATGGCTTACGCTGCCTAAACCATAACAAATACACAAAATTAATGTACACAGAATTGAATATCTCAAAAATCTCTACAAAAAATTCCGCGACAGCATATGTTTTTCTCTTACAGATAACTCACAATAACCATTTTTGTCTTTCATTGATGCTAAGAAGATGGAGACAAGTACGTAGATTTCTATGCAAGCATAGCAGCACATGGCGGGTATTCTTTTACGAATAGCTCACAATAACGAATTTTGTCTTTCAGCTCATTTATGCCAAGAAGATCGGGATGAGTAGATTCCCGGACAACGCCGGGTAATCAGCACGGGGTATCTAAAAATAATTAAGATATAAATTTTCCTCCCACTTATGTAACTAAACATAAAACACCTTAATTTTCATATTTCAGCTCATTTATGTCAAGAATATCCGGATAAGTAGATAGATTCCCGGGCAACGCCGGGTAATCAGCACTGGGTATCTAAAAAATATAAATTTAATATTATTTTTCCTTTTACTTATTCAATTAAACATAAAAGCACATTAATTTTCATTTATTTAGGCGTAGCAGCACACGCCTGGTATTAGCTAGTAGGGTATAAAGACTAGCGAATACCCGGCGTGTGCTACTTCGCCTAAATAAAAGAAATATGTGTTTCGATTGTCAGTTGAATAAATTAAAAAAAATTGAATTGCATGTAATGCATTGCGACGAATAGAATATGGCGGTTGCTAGTCTATTCTTTTTTATTTCGGATTTGAGGTTAACTCCCAGTTCTAAAGTCCGGATTTCGCTGATTTTTGGACAATATTTGCATAGGTTTATTTTAATAGAATATACCGAGTTTCGTTGTGAAACATGAAAAATTGCGACCGCTGGAGGGACTTTTTTTATTTTCGTTTCAGGTGAACTCCTATACCTAATGATTTTGGAGAAAAATATATTGTTATTAAACATTCGCCGTACCTGAAAATATGTATGTACAAAATTTCATAACAATCGAACAAATACTTTTTGTGTTTTTTGAGTTCAAACATACGCAGGTTGAATATTTATATGTAAAGAAGATAAGCTATAATGTGGTTATTGGTGTAGAGCAAATAGTTGACATAGTGCATGGCCTCCTGTATACACTCGATGTAAAGAAACATATTAAATATGTCCATCACGTGTCAAAAGCAATTTCCTTGACATTCACATGAGTCCGGGGGCCACCTGACCTGTTTCAGGGACTCGAGTGGACAACGCCACTTTTAACATCGATCTAACTTCCCACCCCCGTGTTCCACCCCCATCAGTTGTAAACGTGTCTACTGTAGAATCCAACCTTCTCGTCTGACTGACAGAGAAACTGATCTCCATTCCACTGTAGTACAGTACCTAACAATAGTTAGAGCGGATACATCTGAAAACAGGTAAAATAAACTAGTGATAAAAAAACTATATCTCCAATTCTAATTAACTAACTCACTGGCAGTATCGAACCAGTAGGTTCATGGCCACGCGGATATAAGCTACATCCCTGTCTTCTTATCATCTCCTGCATTATCTTCTTCTTCTTCTTCCTTCCAAGTATTAGGCCAAGGCCTGTTACGATCCTATAGAACATTTTCCCTCCAGCGTTTCATAGGACGGCCCATGGTTCTTCGTCAAATTTGATCCTTCCAGCAAATCCTCGTATAAGACTTGAAAGCATAATAATAGTCCCTTCGATTGGTTGCTGGCTAAAGGAAGGCAAGACCAGTGATGGGGCTGCCATCGTATAGCCTCTGGTCAGGCTTTTCTGGAGAAGAAAAGAAAATAAAGAAATGGAAGAAAGGAAAGACTCCCTAGCCCTCGGATGCCCTAATAGCGTCGAGGTCGAAAAAAAACAAGAGTTAACCAAGATAGGTTAGATAGTAAAGTTAAAAGAGTGTGGTATAAGTAAGTGGAAGAAAGGAAGAAATACCAGATCGGTTAAAGATAAAAGTAAGGAACAAAACACAAGTAAGTGGAAGCAATGTTTTTCTCAGCTTGGGCACCTTGTGGTCGCCATCCACATATCCCCTAGATGGGGACTCCTGAGGGCCCTGTATTATCTTCTTCTTCTTCTTCTTCCTTCCAAGTATTAGGCCAAGGCCTGTTACGATCCTATAGAAAATTTTCCCTCCAACGTTCGAGGGAAATTCTCGTATAAGACTTGAAAGCATAATAATAGTCCCTTCGATTGGTTGCTGGCCAAAGGAAGGCAAGACCAGTGATGGGGCTGCCATCTTATAGCCTCTGGTCAGGCTTTTCTGGAGAAGAAAAGAAAATAAAGTAAAGAAGAAATGGAAGAAATGAGAGACTCCCTAGCCCTCGGATACCCTAATAGCGTCGGAGGTCGAAAAAAACAAGAGTTAAGCAAGAGAGGTTAGATAGTAAAGTTAAAAGAGTGCAAAACACAAGTAAGTGGAAGAAATGTTTTGCAAAGCTTGGGCACCTTGTGGTCGCCATCCACATATCCCCTAGATGAGGACCCCTGAGGGTCCCTTCTACCTCCCTCAAATCATGATTGTTATACTCCTACCTTGTTCATGTCCTATATACTAGGTGCTTTCCCTCAGGTTTTTCTACGACAACTTTATGTGTCTCTCTTTCACTCCACATTCGTGCCACATGTCCTGCCCATCACACTCTATGAGACTTAAGTGCTCTAATTATGGCTGGTTTGCTAAAGATCATGTAGCTTACTGTTATGTAGTCTTCTCCATTCGCCTGTCTGTTTATCTCTCTTTGGTACAAAAATGTCATAAGAACATTATTTTAAAATACTCGTAATATTCTCTCCTCCCTTTAAAGTAAGAGTCCATCTTTCGCATCCATAAAATAACTGGCAGAATATCACTTTTATATATTTTCAGATTAACTTTTTTTTTTAGAGAACCTCGGACGACAAGAGTCCTTGTAATGCACAATAGCACGCATTTCCAGAATTGAGCCTCCTATGTTTTGTTCCTTTTTTTTTTCATCACATTCCTATTTCTAATTATTATTCCTAGGTATTTCAATTCAGCCACCTCTTCAAAATTTCCCTCATTTGTCATTAACTGTCCATTTGCATTATATACTGTACATCTATATGGGACTATATATCTAGTTTTATTGATATTTATTTCCCGTCCCAATTTCATAGCTTTATTCAGTAGTGTGTGCGTGTTGACCCTTAATATCTCTTCTCTATCGCCTAATTATACATCATCAGCGTACATAACAGCTTATTAAAGAGTCGTAGGCCTTCTTCATGCTGTAAAGATTTGATGGCATGCTCTGATACAAAATTGAATAGTAGAGGAGATAGTGCATCTCCTTACTGTAACACATTATGAAGTTAAAAAGCATATAGACATTGTTAAACCTATAGTTAATTAATAACACAATAGCCTGTTTCATAATGTAACACAGATTAGGAAATGCAAAATAATAACATATTAATGATGACTATTTATCAACTCATGCCCCAAATGGGAGTCAATGACCAATCACGTTTCAATTATTTCTGTTTTACAACCAATCAGAGTCGTGTTTCACCAAATATTTATCAGTGTTATAATTACCATATTAAAGAAAGCTCCTCCTTACAATATTGCGTTTCTTTGGCAATAAATAGTATGATCTGGTTGCAGTGATAAACAAAAGAAGCAGTAGAAGCGTACCTATTGTTTCTCATTTGTTTTCAAACATCGCCGTTTACATTAAATATATAAATATTTTAAAATAACTATAGTTAAATAATGATTTTGTGAGTAATAGAGCTTAATTTTATTCGTTAAATAGTCCTAACAAATGCCACTCTTGATTTTTCCAAATTCTCTAGATAAATTCACTCCTCACTTCGTGAGTCGTGAATTTATCGATAATTTGCAAATCACTCGTGGCATTACTTATAAATTTTATTATTATTATTATTATTATTATTATTATTATTTATTATTATTATTATCATCACGACGAATGCAAGAAGGAAGATTACCCAGGAAAAGATTGGAATGGTGTCCACCTGGAAGAAGGAGGAGAGGAAGACCTCGAAACTCGTGGATGCAGGAAATAAGAACTGGAATGAGAGCGAGGAGGACTGGGAGGACATGGATTGGGTGGAGAGAGACGAGTGGAAGAAGAAAAATGAAACTTCTTCTTCTTCTTCCTTCCAAGTATTAGGCCAAGGCCTGTTACGATCCTATAGAAAATTTTCCCTCCAGCGTTTGAGGGAAATTCTCGTATAAGACTTGAAAGCATAATAATAGTCCCTTCGATTGGTTGCTGGCCAAAGGAAGGTAAGACCAGTGACGGGGCTGCCATCTTATAGGCCTCTGGTCATGCTTTTCTGGAGAAGAAAAGAAAATAAAGTAAAGAAGAAATGGAAGAAAGGAAAGACTCCCTAGCCTCCTCGGATGCCCTAATAGCGTCGGCGTCAAAAAAACAAGAGTTAACCAAGAGAGATTAGATAGTAAAGTTAAAAGAGTGCAAAACACAAGTAAGTGGAAGAAATGTTTTGCACAGCTTGGGCACCTTGTGGTCGCCATCCACATATCCCCTAGATGAGTACCCCTGAGGGGGAACTTTAGGCAGAGAAAGATGTGTAAACATTAAAATTCTGTATATAAATAAATTATTATTATTGTTATTATTATTGTTATTATTATTATTATTATTATTATTATTATTATTATTATTATTATTACTAGAAAATGATTAAACACATTATAGGCTTGACAACGAAAATAAAATGTATAATATAAAAATGATATGTCTCTAGAACTTGGTTATATATTTTATTGCCTCATTTTCAGCTATTTTGGAGTCGGAGAGACCATGATATAAAAGGTCAGGGATTTCCAAAGAGAGAAGAAAAATTGACAAACGGTGTAATATTGACGCAAAAGTCGTGTTGAACCGCGATCTTTACAGCGAGAGGCAAGCTGGGGTTACCCGCTAGACCGTCGAGCATCGTTCCCTGGAGACACTATTACTACATGCTGTTAAAACTTAGGGGTGGTCATCCCGCGGTATTTAAAAATTAATTCCCTTTCCCGAAGGGAAACCATTAGAAATGTCTTATAGAAAAATAATAAAATGGGATGAATTGTTAAATTGAATTGGGAAGGGGTTGAAATTGAATTTGTGTCAATATATTTAAATTTTCTAGTTATTATTCAGAACATAAGCCTTCTGTAGGAAAATTCAATAAGAGGCATCTCTCCATGAGTTACCCCAACTTTCTTGTGAATATTTATGCTAATTTACTCAGCAGAAAAAAAATTCTAGATCGCCATCTGAAAGACGTACGTAATGATTATGTACATGGTGGTCCAGCCCAGTTTTGGGCCTTAGACTTTCATTTGTTGGGAGTTACTAGACCAAGCTAATTTAGTTACATTTTTTCCCTACAGATGTAGTCAACATACGGACCCACTGAGACATCTGGTAGGGCAACCAAGTTATTACTAAGATGATGGGTCGGTAAATGTTGCTTCTTTTTCAAGTCTAAGATATCTTTTACTAGTTTGATAAACTTAAGAGTAAAAAGTAAAGTAATCCCACGACAGGCCTCAGGAGGCCCTTGGGGTGAGTGGGAGGTTAAGGCTCCCATTTTTTCTAGACAATCGGCACTTGATGTCAGCCGGGTAGTCAGCCCTGCGTGACGGCCGCCTTTACCCCCAGAACAAGCGTCTGGTACTCATTTCCGTTAGAGGCTGAGTCGACCCCAGGGCCATAGTGCCGCCAGAAAGTTTGGGTCAGTTTTAAAAATCCTGACCCCACCGGGACTTTGAAACCCGCGACCTCTGGGCTTGTAGCGCAGTACCTTAACCATTACGCTACGGCGTGCCCCTTAGGAGAATTTTTGGACCAAAGGGAATAAACAAACAGGTGAATGGAGAAGACTTACATAACAGTGAACTACATGGTCTTTATAGGAAGCCAAATATAATAAAGAACAGTTAAGTCTCGTAGACTGGCGATGGGTAGGACAAGTAGCACGAATGGGGAATGAAAGAGATGCATGGAAGCTTCTTGTAGGAAAACCAGAGTGGAAAACGCCCAGTTGGTAGACCAAGAATGAGGTGGGAGAATAACATTAACTATGATTGGAGGAAGTAGATTATACAGTGGATGACTGGAAAACATTAGCTCAGGATAGGGATATATGGAGAGGTTATGTCAGCGCGGCCATGAACCTACGGGTTCGATAGTGTTAGTGAGTTAGTTAGTTGAAAATTTTAAGATTCGGGACCCACGGCTTAAAATCTGTCTCAAGGACTTTCTCCTTGGATTTTCCAATCATAGAAATAAAACGACCCCCGGCCGAGTTTGAAACCCGCAGCCCTCGGGACCAGAGCGTAAGTGAATATAACTACTAGTTTACTGTGGCCCCCCCCAAAACATGGTTAATGTTATTCTCCCACCTCATTCTTGTCCTACCTACTAGGGGGGCGTTTTCCCTCCGGTTTTGCTACGAGTTGCTTCATGTCCCTCTTTTACTTCCTATTCGTGGCCACGTGTCCTGCTCATACGCGGAGAGTACGAGACTTAACTGTTCTTATAACATCTTGTTTCGCATAGAAGGAATACTATCGCTAACTTTTTGCGTAGTTTTCTCAATTCGTCTGTATGTTCGTTTCTATCCTGATCTCAAAAAAAATATACTAAGAAATTTATTCTCAAATAGTCGTAATATTGTTTGCCTCCCTTAAATTAAGAGAACATATTTCGCAACCGTATAATATAACTGGGAGAATAACAAATTTATATTTTTTCAGTTTAATGGGTTTTTTTTTTCCAGAGAAGTTAAGAAACGACACGATTTTCCTGTAAGGCCATAATACATTGCATTCCAGAATTGAAACTACGATTAATTCTGTTTATTGTTTGCCATTCTTATTTGTAATTATTGTCCCTAGGTATTTGAATTTTAGTAAACTTCTTCAGAATTATCCCTAATTTGGCCCATAAATACAAATATAGAAACTAGGGCCTACAGTAAAATTAATATTTATGGTCTTAGTAGGCGTTTTTAAAAATAAAAGGAAAGTATTATTGCATGATTAATATGTAGCTAGCGGGAAACATGACGTATATAACAGAAGAAAGCCAACTTGCGCATGAAAACTGTACTGTTTGTTACAATCCAGTTCGCGCATATATAATGGCGTCGCATTGGTAGACTATTCTCTCGTTGTTGTCGATAAAGAAATATGCAAACCTCTGTAATTAAGGAAAGGTATCCAAGTGTTTTTTTTATGGTTGTGTTGTGCTTAGTGATAAATATATTTTTGGTTGTGATAAGTGAAATATAAGTTGTATATCACACGTGATTTGAGTGAAATGTGAGATGATCTGATACAGCTGGCACACGGTGGCTTCTCTTCTTCAAAAGTAGCTGTTTACTGTTTGCATCTTCTGTTCTGTTGATCACTGCACGGATTGTGTCTAATGATATCTTTGCAGTTAGGAATGCGACAAGACATGAGAAGCAAATCGTTTGCCAACCGTATTATTTTTCGAAACAGCAAATAGGAAAATACAAACAGAAATCATGTAAAACAATAGAGAAAAGTTTAAATAATTAATCTGGAATAAGAGATATATACCCACCAAGGAGTAAAATGGGCAATGTTATAAAACTTGTTTCAAACCAGTTCTAACATATGCAGTTGAGAATTGTGAGAAAGAAAGGGCACGAGCAGAATCCAACAGCTACAGAAAAGGGAATTCTTACGTGGAATGATACATAAAACAAGGGAAGATCAGAATAAGGAATGACAATGGGTGACATTAAGTGTACAAAAATTAAACAAACAGACATAAGAAAAAAGTAGACTAATGGTTTGGACATTTAAAAAGAATGGATAAGGAAAGACTACTACCAAAGACCGTTTAATCTCAAGATACAAGGAAAACGACCCACGAGGTAGACCATGAGAAACATGGATTAACCAAGTGAAGTAAAGTCTACAAGAGAGAGGATACGTCTGGTGAAGAATGTGAAATGATACATAAAAACAAGGAGAGGATAGAATAAGGAATGACAAAGATCAAGGAGAACATTAAGTGTAGAAAAATTACAAACAGACATAGAAAAAGTAGACTAAAATGGTTTACGTTTAAAAAGAATGGAAAAAGAAAAAGACTACTACAAAGACTGTTTATTCTCAAGATACAAGGAAAACGACCACGAGGTAGACCACGAGAAAGATGGATAAGTAAAGTCTACAAGAGAGAGGGAAGAACTAAAAAGAAACAAAATATGGGAAAAATAGAGATGGTTGGAGGCGCATTTCGAATCGACATTTCGAAAGGAGGACACGATATGATGACGATGAGTGGAATTTTATAGGAAATACCAAAAAAAAACATATACTACCAATTGTACTATAATAACTAGGGCTAGGAATTTTTCTTCTTTTTCTTTTCTCTTCCTTTCCAGGATTTAGGTCAATGCTACCTGGCTTACGATTTGTGTGCAACTAAATTTAATTTTGCAACATAGTATAGTGACAAGTAAGACTTTAGACTGTCCTTTTGTTTTTGTTCCCCCATACAAACAGTTGAATAATACAAGCTATGTGTGTTGCAACCTTAACTTTTAGTGCATACAAATCCCAGCCCTAATGATAACTACTCAAAAAAAATAATATTGAGTCTAAGATCTTGAATTCAATTTTATAAAGACCGAAAATCACTTCAAAATTAGTTTACTCAATATTAAGGAAAAATATTTTTAGGCTTAACAGAGTTTGATTCATTCACAATTGAACACCTTAGAAGCTGAGGGGTGAGGTAACAAAGTTCAGCTTTTTGAGTCAACAATGTTTAAAGTTGAGAAACCTCCACATTGTGATTGTATTAGCAGTTTTCTTTTCAGCCACTGAATTTCAGCACCAGACAGATTTTTTACTTGCCTCCAATGGACACAGAGATTAGTATCTGCTTTTATCATAAGTAATGAACACTATTGTTTCCAAATAATTATAAATTATCACGAGTCACGGATTGACTCATGATGATTTGTAAATCAAAGGGTGCAATTAGTTAGGACGATTAAACGATAAAATTAAGCTGTTTAATCAAAAAGTCGTTTTTAAATTAGTTACCGGTATTTTTAAATA